>PNEQ01023005.1:0-70149 GCA_003012365.1 Medauroidea extradentata
AGGCATACCTTCCATGGTTTAGCGTAGCCGAATTTCTCCCAGGGAAGAACTGCAGGGACAGTGGCTGCCACAAGCTGTGTTGATGATGCCCCGATCTGTGGTAATGCTGACACAGGCTGTGGAATGTTTTTGTAATTTGCACAGTATCTAGCCAGAGTCCTAAATGGTATACCGAAATCTTGGGCAGCTCCTCTGATTGAACGATGTGTAATTTTCACAGAGCGTACCGCTGCTTCCATTGTTTCAGCAGATACTTCGCCCCTGGTAGTCTTCTTCTTGTATTTGCGCACGATTGTGAGATCTGCGAAAGAAGCAGTAATTTTTAGTAGGTACATATTCTCAATTTTTTGCAACGATATAAATGTATGTTTAAAACTTACAAAATTTATTAATATAATTAAAAATATATTTATGTTTATTATTAATTATAATAACAATATTTCGCGGTAGAGAAGTCGGCTTGTTAGCAATAAACAAAATTCTTATGTTACGGGGCACGTTGGCACAGTGTGCCAACGTGCCCCACATGTATTGTACCAACATGCCCCACCTCTCGGCTCCATCTTTCCATTAACCTCAAACTATCAACACGACGAAATAAATTTGTCTTAATAGCTCAAAGCAAACATAAAACAGTATTCTTTAAGACCAACATAGACATCCATGTTTACATTTAATATAAACTATGTTAATTAGGATAAAAGATAAACGTGAAAATTTCCTTACAAGTTTATGAAACACACAATCGTTTCTCTGCCGCTAAAGCTGCCATCAATCTCAGCGCGGACAACGGAGAGGCAAGACTGTCGGCCGAGACATCGCGTGTGTGACTGGTGGCGCGATCCTGTTACTAGTTATAGAACTACAGCCAATGTGCCAACGTGCCCCTGTTGCCAACCTGCCCCGGTCTCCCTAATACAAATTATATTATATGGACATTGTAATTCTGAAATGTCTTTCCCTGTTCTTAATGCGTATACCGCTACTGATGTATGCAGGGTTAAATTGTACCCTACTTCGAACGTCTTCAAGAGAGAATAAGGTACTCATTAACACGCATGGGCATGCTCCTTACGTCAATCATATTATAACCTGAAGAAAGTTGAAGTTTTCTCGCAAGGGTTGTGTAGTAGACAAGCACATCCAAACAACTGAAGATAGTGTCATATTCTGTAGCCTTAGGAGTAATAATGGGGAAAGAAAGATAACTAGGCAATTGAAGTTCCAAAATAATTCGAAAACATTTTTTCACAAGTAAGTAAGAGTATAAATCATGGGATGAAGGTATTATCTGTGCGTATTCTTCAGATAACTCAATTGCTGTAGTTAAGTGGTGTTAGTAGACATTGGAAGAGTATCATAAATACGCCTCCTAATATTCCAGTTGCTCTATGATTTGCGAATTTTACGAAATTTGCTATCCAATCAACGCCGTGTATGTAAGTGTCCGACATTGGCTGTGCCAGTAACGCATTATCGTACTTGTCTGGAATCTATTACGGCTATAATTGAAAGAATTTGCAATAGTATAAACGTCTTATGATGTGCTGATAATAGCATTAAAAATGTCACTACTGTAAACATAATCAGCTGATCGAAATTCTTTACAGACGTCGCCATATTGCAAACCGGAAAACAATTCCTTCTCGGCCTCACTGCAACTTGCTTATGATCTATCAGTGCATTTCTCTAATTTCAGTTAGTGACAAGATTTCATAGCCGCCACTGAAAATAAAGGACTATACCCGAAACAAGCAGTTCGCTGAACATCTAAACAAATTATTTTTAGCACACGCTTCATTACCATATGGCTGTCTGGTAACCAATAACAAAGAAGTGTGCGAAAGAATACTCCAGTGGCATGAAGTGGAGCTACTGAACATAATTTTTCTCTTGTTTGTGTGTTTGGCGTCCTGCTGTATGTCATTTATTTTCGGTTGTGGCAACGAATACAGGCTATTCGTTGAGAAAATGAAATTTTCCTCCACATTATGTTAACCACATAAATTTGAACTTAACAAAACGAAGTGTGCTTTTGCCTGTTGACTTGACATGGAAACACAATAAATGTTCTCGCAGAAATGCACTACTTGTCCGGTATTGCTTTGTAGTGTATTTGTCCAGGGTCTCAACTCTTATATTCTTACAGTTATTAGTTTATCATTAAAATTCCAATTTTTATAAAATGTTAATTAAAAAACGTGCTGAAATTGAATTTAAATGATACCCTGAAGGCTCAGCTACAACAAAAATAAAATCCGCTTTAACCAAAAAAATAATAATGAATTGAGAAACAGACTTTCGACACCAATTATGAAAGTATTTTTAAAAATTAGAAATATTTAAGTAATTTCCATGTTTCAAGAGAGCTTCTTGGGTTCGCGAAGTGCAGCAGAAGAGAAAATGTAAGTGAGGTAGGTCTTAAACCTTACTCATAAGGGGCTTTTGGTACTTGTCTTAAGGTTATGTTTTACAAAGTGTAAAAACTGTTAAGTTTTAAGGAAAATTAAATGTTTACTGTTATCTTCGGTAAATTATGAATTCTATTAATTGACCGTGTGTAAAGGACTTAGTTTTTCCCAGTTAAATATTTACACAATTATCACACAAGGCATTATTAATATTAGCAAATATTATATTTGTCATTTATGTTATTTGATTAAAGTATGAACTTCAAGAAAATGTATTACTATTTTCCTATATAAAGTATCCGTTTTAAAGGATTGTAGTACCTTGGAATTTTGCTGGGTGAAGATCTTTAAACGAGCCCCATACAGCCGGTATAGTTGAGAGCTCTGAGCGACGAAAGTAAGTAGGGATTTACGGCCTGAAGGTCCGCCATCCCTACTTTCCTTCCAAACCGCTAATGTACTGTGATGCGTAACGGCAATTTCACATGATCGAATATTTAATGAATTCAGCAATATGAATTTAGAGTAGAATAATATTTTAAGTAATTCAATGAGTTTTGTTCAACGAACATTTATAGAATATGCATTAAAATTACCAGAAAACATTTTGTTCAGTGGTTGAAAGTTTTGATCCAAGAAAACATAAAACGCGTAGTTTAAAAATATATATAAATAATATATTGTTGATATAGAACAAATGCCATGGTTACGACGTAAATATAACGGGCATTCAATAAATTAAATAAAAATTAGTTCGTGTGAATGGGCCCTGACTCGGTAGAATAAACTTACTACTACTCTTTCTTTATCATTTACGTACCTTTTACTCAGCTTCGTGTTCATTTTTTCAAGGAATCTTCTTCCCCCACAATCGGTGACAGTCGTCAGTACTTTATCCGAAAGCCACCGCACCTTACTGGAAAATTCACTCCAAAATCTGTGCAGATATTTATCTTGAATTTGGAATCCTTTTGACTCGGCTTCCCCTTGTACCCACTGTGGAATATCTTCCATCTTCAGGCACTCGATTATCATTTGTACAACAGTTGAGAGGCGAGAGATGAAGGCGGGGTTTACCGAGAAAGGTTCATCACATTCTTCTACCTGCTATCGTTTCAAAGAACAGTCCGAATAACAATGCTGAACGTCAACCATTTCCTAGGTTCATGAATGTGTGTCTCGCACTATAATTTCTGCTCACAATTTATACACTATAGAACACCCGCATTACTTCTCGTACAGAAAACATTTCCATAATGTAAGTTAATACTGTTCAACTTGCAGACTTTACTTCATTACAATTTTTTTGTTATTTGTTCATTGTAAAAAAACTAACTTCTTCAGAAGTACGATGATCGATAAAGTATAATAATAAAATATTCTTAATTAAATCTCTCGCATCGTTTATTGAAAAACTTTTGTACGCATCAAAATGTTTAGTATTGCAATGTTTGTAAATGCACAAAACAATTACACAAGGATTATTGGCTTTTCCGTTAAGTACCAACGTTAACATCACATTTTGATTCTTCTGGCTGATAAGTTTATACAATTTTGGATCCGTATAAAAGACATTGTAACCCATCGTCAGCGTTTAAAAACTTTCAATATTTTATGTCATGAATGGAAACGTCTATGAAACTTACTTACTCAAAAATATTAATTACCAGTATTTGGTACAATCATAGAAATCGTATTTTTTTTTTGCCGAAAATTCTCACCAAACAAAGTAATCTCTATTGCAGATGTGTTCAGAAATGGCTGGTAGGAGTAGAATGTATTTTCTGAGGTTGTTAAATAACCACGTGTGACTTTATGTGGTGAAGAAGAGGCTATTTTCTTAAAAATGACGAATTTATAGATAACTTTAACTATACTATTATGAAACATCGGTGGTTTCAAATTTCTTTGTGTTACATAAACAAAGTTAGAATTCCAATTATTGTATATTTTACTTGGTTTAAATATATACTTGATTGTAAAAATCTTTACTTTTTTAACTTGAAAATACTGCACTCGTGTTGACGAGATTGTCTATTTAACATTTACTAATTTTACACACACAAATAGAGAAGGAATTCCTGCAGCTCTTAAGTTTCTCGGAAAAGTTACGGTTTTAGCCATCTATCATAAAGTTATTTGAAGGTTTTTATGTATTATTTAAACAAAAAAGACTGTTTACTATAGGGAGATTTAAATTTAATGTCTTAATCATCCTGGAAGTCAATATTGATTGTGTTTACGATCGTCACGTATATTATCTGCATGAGGTGAGCAGGTACGGTTAGTTAACACCCACGTGTTTCTCTTGCCTTGCCCATGTTCACAGAAGATGGTACAGAGTGGAGGGTGTTACCGCAGTTACAGCAACACGAACACACAATGCATCTTTTAACATTTAGAATTTTATAGCAAGTGGGAAACGTGGCGACAATTACCGCTGGGCGGCGGGTTTTTCTCGGGTTGCTTCCGTTTCCTCCACCTTTGCATTCCGTCACTGTTCCAATTGTAGGATCTCATTTCATACCATACCTCATTCATTGCAATCATGACTGAAACGATGCAAGGAGAATCCATGTAGCGGCACGCGGTCCCCTGGGCATAATCGCGATATTTTAATATTTTCATTGCGTTTATAGGTAAGTTTTCTCCAGATCCAGCATATATGTTTAAAATAAAAACTGACATGTAAAATTGATTTAGTGTTCATTAATTAAACGTACAAGTATGCTTAGCACGCTCATAAATAAATGCATGCCCTTATTTGCTGTTTTTCTAAAAGTTTTATTGTGAAACAAATAACTCCTTTTAGTACTTAAACAAAATCCAAACCAGCACATCATACGAAAATCAGTCGCATGCTCGTTAGTTAACTTCGTCAAAATTTTCAAGACGGTCGTTAATTTTTTTTGTATACTAGAACTAGAACCTCGCTCATATCGTTGAGATGATGATCGAACTGGTACTTAAGAATAAAAAAAAATTATCGAGTGCAGAAGATTTTAGGTTAGGCTAAAATTACACCAGGACTTGCCTGAAGATGTGAATTCCTGGCTCGACCATCACCGTTAATCGTGTACCTATGCATCTATCAGTCAGTGGGAGAACAATAAGCAACGTAAATATTCAGTGAACGCTACCTGGGAGCGGAAGAAGGTTCCTGTGTTAGCGTTGGAGCTTAGGGCCAGAGCAATGATAACAAGCGACCGAGAGTCAACGCCGTACCAAAATCCAGGGTTCAGAGAGTGTAGAATTTCTATCTTACGATTTCTTGAGAGCATGTTTATGGTACACCAGGTTCCGTATAACATCAGTAAAATTCGACAGATAATTATGGGAAATAAAGTTTAATATTTTGTAATGTGTCGAAATGAAAGTAATTTTTAGCTACAAAATAACTTTAAATTCACCAGATGTAGACTGCTGTAAATTTTGTCTTGCATTGTGTCACAAATAACAAAATATTAAGTTATTGCCTATAAGTAGAAGTCGTATTTTATTGAAGTTAGACGACATCAGAGTATACCATTTCTACGAACAGAGGCTGCGCTGATAGCTGTGTCGTCGCGCGGCTGTAAAAGCGAGGGCAAGGGATGTTTTCGAGAGGAATCAGAATGTGTGCTGGAACACAGAACCGTTGTACTCTCGATGTGTTCGTTGTGGGAAACAAGCGAGAGTAATATGAATGGATCTCTGTCTGTGGCCTCGCCTGGTATGCTGTCCTGACTTGGTGACCCCCTCGGGCGCTGACAACTAGGCCCCGTTACTGCATTCCTCTGCGCGCTTCCCGTGTCCGAGGCTGGTAACTACAATAATTATCGTACCTGCTTCCGACAACTATCGTGCTCTGAGGAACGCCTTTTTATTGTCACGATGGGAGCCTCGCTGTTAGGCAGTTGGCATGCCCAACTTGTGTAGGCTGTTCGCGTAAACTCTTTCTAATGACATGTTTTTAAAAATACTTTGCGTCGCGTGTTAATACCACGTGACTGTGTATATATTTAATCTTGCTCAATTGTTATCTGATTCCGTAGTAAAAGTAGACTTATATGTCGTCCGGGATAAACTGAGCACTAAAAATTTAACTTTTGAATAGTATCACTAGCCATTACTGCATATACTTCAACATTAAGACCATATTCTTTAGTTTCTACGGTTTTCACCATACTTATGTTTTTTAAGCTTAAATGAGAGCAGATATAAATAATCTTCTGGCAGGTTTGTGTACAATGGTTTTCGCCGTGATACCTAATTTTTTCAAAGCAATAAATTATACGGTTTCGACTGAAAAGTAAATTAACTAGAATCTCATTAATTAAATAACTAGCTAAAACCGTAGTATTTAATTCCTAGAAAAAAAATCACCCAATGGAGAAGACAGTTTTAAACAAAACTGCCAGATTGATTTTTGATATCTGCTCTCGTTTAGGTATAAAAAATTAATATAGCTGAAAAGTAGAAACAAGCATGGCCTTAACAATAGTGTCTTACTGCTTATATGGTTGGCAGCGAATTACCTAATGTAGTTCCGTGCATTTTCGTATTTGAATACGATACGCAAATAAAATCAGCTGAAATCGACGTTAATTGTATTTTATGTAGTGAATTAACTTTTTACTAAACTATATAGGTACCTACCGTCTGCACAAATTATGTTTCACCTGCAAACATAAAGTGACTTGTCCAGAGAAGTTAAGACATTTCCCATCGTTTGCCATTACGAGCGGAAAGATACGAACTGACTGAAAATAGAAATTTAGCAGGAATTTTTCGAGTGCTCACTTTATCCCGAACCGCCTATAATAGTGAATACTGTATGTTTGTAATTGAAACTGATAGGGTTGGGGGCCGCGGTGGCCGAATGCTATCTCCCGCCCCATCATTCTAGCTCTGCGCAATACTTACATCATGTCACCCCTAACCAGCGTTAGACTTCGATGTTACGTGCTGACCTAAACATCTCTCTCTTCTCTCTTCCTCTCACTTTATCGGTACTGGTGACATAATTTTGCAAGATGAGTTTCCATTGCTGCACAGTTATTTTATTTTGCAACGTTTAATTTTTACAGCTTTCTCTTCAGGATGCAAGGCTGATGTTAGCAAACCCCTCCCCTTCCTTTTCCCCCTTCGCTCTGCGAGAGACCGGCACGTTAAACAAACTCCCTGAACTTAACAACATTGTTCTTTCCATTCCCTTCATTTGTCAAAGACGTGACTGTAGCAGTCGGATAACAATCGGCCGATCACGGCAGAAAATCTGTATTCCTGGGCGTAGTGTGCAGTATGAGACTGTACGTTTCACCTCCGCTTAAATGGCGTACTCTAGGTCACTGCAGAAAGATGTACTATGCGTTCCAAATTCACAAACATAGAAATAATAAACGAAATGTACTTAATTACCATGTCGGTAGACGTTTATGAAAGTAGTACAGGCAGATGTTGTACTGCCGATTCTTAAAATGATACAGAAAATTAAAATATGTATAATTGTGTTGAAAATAATGAGTTGGCTACCATTTCAATCCTCGATAAAGCCTTCAGGATATTGACCTCGTAACAGTAATGATGGGTGTACAGCCTGAACGAGACTGCTATAGTAAACATAATAAAAAAATGTTAACATAGCGGACAATGATAAACATAGTAATTAACTTGCTTAAGAACACTCTTTAACTCGGAAAACAAAGAAATAAAAAACGTGACACAGTGGAAGTAACTTTATAAATCACTGAGAACACTGAAAACTATTTTAACTGCACTATTTAAAAAATGGAAATTAATTATTGGCCCATAAGCAGTTCTGAAATCTTCATTCCTTAGTCTTCATTACCAATGTTTGTTTCGCAAGGTTTAGAAAGGACTTAGATGAACTGTACGGAAGGATAAGCGAGACCACGTTTGGAAGGGAGGAAGAAAAAATGGAGGCTGACTGTTTGTTGCGACAGACGGCGCGGATTAGACATAGTAGGCGTGCCAAGGATAACCGGTGTTTGAGGAATGCAGTGACCCGTCTGTATTCGGCGTGGTTCAGTGCGTCCCCAGTCTTGGAAGATACTTCCCAGTTCAGTAATGACGAGGAACACCGCACTAAAAATAACTGGGAGGTAGCACCACAAGTTTCCAACTTACAGATTGCCTTAAACGATCTGCTGCACACGCACTGTTTTGCTTCTATTTGTCATAAAAAATCCCATATCTAGTGACAGTTATTAGTTTAAAAGCAGATTTCTTCTGCGTGGAACTCGCAAAAACTAAAACTACATTCGACCAATCGCTTTTTTTTTTTTTTTTTTTTTTTTTTTTTTTTTTTTTTTTTTTTTTTTTTTTTTTTTTTTTTTTTTTTTTTTTTTTTTTTTTTTTTTTTTTTTTTTTTTTTTTTTTTTTTTTTTTTTTTTTTTTTTTTTTTTTTTTTTTTTTTTTTTTTTTTTTTTTTTTTTTTTTTTTTTTAATTTTACATCTGGTCTATAGCTAGGTCATTAGAGATGGTGACTCACAACTTTACACAAGTACAGGAACTGGGAATCGGCCATTGCCCATGTTGAAAAATCATCCCAGCATTCGCCTAGAGCGATTTCGGGAAATCATGGGAAACACAAATTAGTATAGCCGAAGCCGGGAATTGAATTAAATTTTCACGCAGACGTTGTTAAATCACAGCTAAGAAAATTACCATAAAATGATTTAGGCTACAATAAGCAATGCCGCTATATGATTAACGGATACTATTTCTTCAGACGTTAAAAGGAAGAAAACCGTAACTTCAAAGAACGCCTTCTAACATTTTGATAGTTTATGTAAAATATGACAAATAAGTATCCAATAACAACCACGCAAAAATTATGCAACTTTTTTTTAATGGCATAAAATGTTACGAATTCTACTGGTTTTGTTAGTAAAGTAAAATCGTAATTATGTGGAATGATTGCAAACGCTACAGGAAGAAAAAATTTGCAATGTTGGCATTATCATTGTGTTCTAGTTTCCCATATATCCTAAATATATGGGTATGAGGAATTTGGGCCTAGTTAACTGCTGGAAAAATATGCAGCACAATTTTTTTTCCCACGAAGCTATGGGTTTCATAGCATTTAAAATGTTTTCGTGCTTCTAATTTTTTAGCTTGTTAATCTTACTACATGCGTAAAATTTGGAGGTAATGGTTAAAATTCTTCAGGTATAAAAATGTACACTCGAGTTCATTTTCAGTCGGGGGTATGAAAATAATTAATTTCTTGGTTACCAAATCAAAGAAACAAATGAACACTAGTCGATCTTTTGAAATAAATACTTGTTCTTCAAACTGGTGGGTTATAGTGGTTTTAACATTGTGCAGAGGGCTGCTTAAATTAAGTAGATACACAGTTCACGTAACTTATTTAATTTATTCCTTAAGTGTTCAACACAAACATAACGGCTTGCGGCTTCGGTTATCTTAGCTGTACCGTTCAAAATTTGGTCACTCTTAGTAAGAATATATTTATATTTTCCTTGGTTGATTTGTTCGATAAAAGTATCCTTCTAAACTCTGTGGTAGTAATTTTTACTCGAAACCGGCGAAATGGGCGGGGCAAGGAGGTAGATAAGGGGCTGCGAAAGCTCTACTTAGTTGTTGCCACATCAGTAAGGAAAGATAGCAATCCCCTTTTTATATGTTGCTCTTATGCGGTTATATTAAGTCACCAGGTTCACATTGGTAACTTCAATAGTTCAAACGGAACCAGAGTAGAATTTTCAAGCGTCTGTATGCAACTCATGGGGACCAGGATTGCATGCAGGCTTTTATACATAACCTATGGTGACAGAGCAATTGTGATCACGTGACGGAGAAAACCTAACCCCATCGGGTTGTTTAACATAACCGTTCCTAGTCGATTGTTGGAGATATGCTCTGGTGTAAAACGAAGGCACTGCCTCAGCAAAACCGTGACCGATGCGTGTTGTTGACAGGGAGGAACAGTCTAGGAAACGTGCAACGTGAATATAGCCTATCGCCTTGAGACACAGTCGCCCGTGAATTCTGCAGTACCAGTTATTGTGCAGTTAAACCTTGAACGTCTACTGGGAGAGATGTTGCATCTTCCCAAAATCCTCTCCTATAAACTTGAAGCAACACCACCTTCAAGAGAGCTGTAACAGTAACTTACGGGCATTTGTACATGGAAAACAGAAAAAAATGTTAACCTTTACGTGGTACCTTAAGTGGCCACCGTGCATTACCTCCTTCAAGCTGTCTCTTGACAGCAAAATTGATAGTTGCAACTGCATTTATGAGGAGGTCGTGAGGACTTATGATGTGAACGTTTACTTTCAGAGCGCCCGCTTCAGAACATGGTGTTTTACGAGATGTCAGTGATAAAGAGAATGAAAATAAAATCTTTGTCTAGACGTGTACTTCTGTTACTGATTAGATCAATCAATTGCCTAGAGTAAAAAAATATTTTTATCTGAATAAACAAATTAACAATTTATTGGTTTGCCATGCATTAATGGCCTAACAGCGATTGTAGGCGTCTGAGAAGAATCACGTATCAACTGGCAGTTCGAAAAGTAATTTTGGGTTTGGTTAAGGTCCATGTTAACCGTACACAGAAGCCAGCATAGAACCCATAGTGAAATTCAACTGATGTGGGATGACTAGAGAAGGTGATTTATCGCGAGGATGTTTTCTGCCAGCGTATTCTGCAAATCAGTGTATCGTCCTGCGTCATGTATTGTTGGCCGGCGGTTATGTGGCACAGTCTAGTTGTTTACAGACGAATCACAGACGTCCAGAAGTAGTGCACCAGAGTTATCATTGGACCAGTAAAATAGGGACTCCCCAGTAACGAAATAAAAGAGTAAAAAATAAATAAATTACATTGAAGCCTAGCAAACAGTCAACTTTCCCGCGATAAATCACCTTCTCTAGGGATGACAGCATTGGATGATTTTCATGAGAGCGACTTCGACCTTTGGTCATACCGTGTATGTTAAGATAGAATGAAAGTCATTTTGACAAGCTAAATATTTTCTGTAGTAGACTATTAGTTCGGTAGTGACTCATGCTACAAGTCACTCTTTGTTTGAGAGTGATTTGTGGATAACGGGGTTTCGG
Source organism: Medauroidea extradentata (assembly GCA_003012365.1). Lineage (NCBI taxonomy): Eukaryota > Metazoa > Arthropoda > Insecta > Phasmatodea > Phasmatidae > Medauroidea > Medauroidea extradentata. Next base: position 11,506 of record PNEQ01023005.1, read on the forward strand.
ATCTAAAAACCGGGCAACACAGAGATACGATGTCGTTCAACACTACGTAACAGACCCCCAACGACTCGAATCATTTTCTTCACTTACTGCAGTGCTGCAAGAAGAATGAATGGATGAATGGCCATTTCTGAGGAATAAAAAATTTTGTACTTTTACAAGGAGAACCTTCAAAACCCAGTTGTCAAGTGAATTTTTGTAAAACTACGAAAGTTCTTGGAAAACATACAAATTATGTGTTCGTAACATTACAGATATTATTCATACTAGCATTGAAAAGAAATAAATTTTTATTTATATATGTTATGTCTGTGAAAATTAACTTATTTACAAAATAAGCTGAATACTTTTTACATATATTATTTTTGAGTAAATAACATTAAACGGACGCGCAGAATCGAACCTACATCCTTCAGCTTGTTAACCGCGCATATTATCGCTAGACCTACTCAACTTGCATTGTGGTAGCTCTTTCATACACCTACATATTTATTTAAGTGAAAATTCTAATTATTCTAGCAAAAGGTACGACAAATCTCACAAATTGTATAAAACCCGCGATTCTAGTTAAAGGTTTTCCTAAATTTTTTCACAAGGAAATCTTGTAGTATTTTACGAGTAAATGGTTTCAAAAGAAAAATCCTAGTGCTTTTACAGTGGTTTGTAGAAGTACAAAGAAATTCCTTGTAAATTTTACGAAGTGTTTGTGTGTTCTGGCTCCTGGTTGACTGAGCTCCGCAAAATCATAGCAAAGAAATTTCAGGCAGCGCTTAACTTTGTCTTGAGTGCTGACGAAAGTGGTACGAGGTGAATAACAAAGCGGTAGAAGGCAAAGGCGGATGAAACAGGAATATCCCACGAACGGCCAATGACACTCCACCTTCTGCGGATAATGGTCTGGACCCTACTGGGAATCTAATCCTGATCGCTTTTGTGGGAGGCGATTGGTCTGACAAGTACCATAAAATATTGTAAAATCTACAGACTAGCGAACTGGGAAGCTTAAATTTCACTTTAAAATATTCTGATTTAAAATCAATACCAATTTTAAACGAAAATTTAGTTTTTTAGTGATTGTGGCTCTTGAGCGATTCGTTTATTGTTTCTCGATACTGTGTTAGCTGTATTATAAATTTGTAATTTTTTCCGTAGACTTATGTACGCGATACATATATATATGAAGTCGTTTAAGTATATTACTACACAAATGTCTCCGTGATTGGCATGTTTCTACTAGTCCAAGTGAGAATAATTGCAAAGAAGTGGCTGCAGTTTCAACACGTGGAATGTGTGGTCGGGACACTCCTTTATGACCTGGAACGCGTCCAGAAGCCATGAACGGACGTGGGCGAAGTTATCCAGTTCTACATTCATTATGCGTGTGTCCTCGAGTCACGAAGTTCGCAGGTGCATGCCAAATTACTTACTGAATGTAGCATTTAAGTTCTTGCGACGTTAAAAAGCCTATCAGTTAAAAATAATATTCAAGCAAAGTGTACTAGAGGAACATTTTACTAGCTTAAGGAATAATTAAAATTATTCCTCGTAAATTTGTAACTTTTTTAGAAGAAAAAATGTTGCATGTATTTATAGGAGCCGTAAAATACCTTCTTCTCGGCTATAGAAAACTAGCCATAAGTACAGTAGTTAGTATACAGGATGTTACAAAAAGCTACGGCCAAACTTTCAGGAAACATTCCACACACAAAGAAATAAAGTATGTGATATGGAAACGCTTAGTAACCACGGTAGAGCTCAATTCCTTACATCTCGTTAAGTCATCGTAAAAATAATTTCGTACAGACACTGTTCCAATTACCCAATGGAATGTTTCGATAGAATGTACGTTACTTCGTAGGATCACCGCCCAGGTGGGCGACGTGACGGAAGGTAATCGTGACTGCATGAGATGTAAGGAATTGAGCTCTGCCATGGTAATCAAGCGTTTCCGGACATATGCCCATATCACATATTTTCTTTCCTTGTGTGTGTGGAATGCTTCTTGAAAGTTTGGCCATACCTTTTTTAACATCCTGTCTAGCGTCTAAAAGCCTCGTCAGCATTGTATTGTAGCACCGTGTCAACGCTTTCTCGGATGCTTGTTTTAAGTATAGGATATTTCGGTGTCATGATAGTATATGCTATGTATTTCCCGATAAGTTATTTTTTATGATTCTGGGAGAAATTATTTTGAGCCAGGGGTGGTATGTTTAGCAAGATTAATAATATTGTTCATGTGAAAATAAGTTTAAACCTCAAAAAAAAAATTCAGTATTTGTGCACTCTACTGAAATTGACTTACCAGTCTTTGTTTGAACTTTGAACCGGGGAGTTGGGTTGCTAATGGTGAGGGAACCCTGTTAGCACCTCTCTTACAACTTGTATAAGGAAATTATATTAAAACCTAATTCTGTTCCGGAAAACTTGTTTCCTTGATACACGTAGGAGACATTTTATTTTTATTTTTATATCTGTGTGTGCTAACTGCGAGTATAAATGTAATGTAATTTTGCGTGGACACTATTGGAATATACCGCAAATAATATACTTTTTACTCAAGAATTGCAATATGCGTGTCAAAATAGTATTTCGGGTCGCCCTTTTCTACAGTATCAGTACACAGCGTTGTTTGAATGTAATGCATAGCGCCACAACTTAGCAACCCCTCATTTGTATCTAGAGCGACTATTGTTCAGCCAAACGACCCACTGTCTAAATGTTTGGAAGAACGTGACTGTCTTGAAGAGATAATTTCAACTATCATATCTACCATGGAGTCGGAAGCCAAGGGTAGTAGCGGGACCTAGTGCACCTAGGGACCGAGCCACATTCATGTAAGAAACAAGCAGAAAGAGGACCCGTACATCACAGCATGCTGGGATGAGGCAGGACACGACTGCGATTGGGACCGTGAGTACCTCTCATAACCAGAAACCTGCCAATTTCGCGTTGTTTTCTGACTACAGATTATACTGCAACACATTGTTCGCTCGCACTGTTCCATTGGTCCACAGTGCCGTACATTGTAGCAGAGATCATTTTGAGGCAATATTTAAAAAAGTTCCAGGATAGAGAGACAAATCGTATTGGAATGACATAACAAAGGGCGGGGGAAATGAAATCACAAATTAGACTACGTATAGATCAGTGGAGTCTCGTCTTTCAAATGTCTCCACTCATAACTAGCTATTTTAGACTACTGAAGAACGCAGGGGCACAACTGATTATTGAGGGGGGAGGGGGGACCAAACGTAAAAATTACTGTTGTCACCACGAAGATGATAGTTTTCTTGCTTTAAATTATAATCTTAACTAAAATAAAAAAAACATTTAAAATTTGTTTGTTTGTCCTTCAAGAGGAGTCCTCGCCTGGCGCATGGACGACGTAGCAGCGTGTTACGCGTATTCTTTTTTACGCGAAACCACTTAACTTGTTCATATTCTTTATCTACGAAAAGAGCACACACTTGAAATATGCATGTATGTTTAAAAAAAATTCAGCACGCTTGTTAGGAAAATTATTTTCGGGGCCTCTCAGAATGGCTAAAAACTGTTTTTTTAGACTGCTGTAACTCTGAAAATATTACCTGAATTCGTAAAGTGCAAAGCGAAAGGTATGCGTTGGTCTTAACTTCACAATATTAATAAATAAAATGTTGTGTTGGTCACCGCTTAAAGTCCTGAAGGAAAAAGACTACAACGGAAACCTTGATCTTATCGTTACGCTGTTCCCACGCGTCAAAGAGTATACCCTTGCCTTGTTGCGCCCCAGGGGATGGTGTGAAGCAACCTGCAGCCGGAGGCATCTCCCCCCGTGGACAGCGATGCTGTATCGACCTTGGATGTTCACGCACTACCCGGACAGGTGTGGGTGCTGGGTGGGGAGGACCTAGAAGTCGGGGCGGGCATTCCTCCGAGGGTCGACGACCTCCCGGCGAGGTCGTCCTTGGCCGCGGTGATCCACGCACCTTGGCAGTCCCTGCATGGCCGCCTGACCTGCCTGTGACCCACACCTCCCCAGCTGTGCCCAGCAGAAGATCGTCTCCCGCCCTTACATCCGCATTGCTGAGGCACTCTTCCTTGCCCATGCTGATTCTCACAACTGCCATTGAAAACTATGAACAGTCATGAGTCTATCGTGAAAAAATTTTTGCACTTTTTGTTTTTCAATACTTAACATGCACATCGATAGTTCGGCTTCATGGGCATCGGCAGCCTATCTTCCTTCGGATAAGTTTCTCATTTGACTGCACCAATCAGAATACGGTTGTGATCCCATACATATGTGATTTTCCAGTAGAGCTCAATGACAGTGAGTGCTAAAAACATCTAACCACCGACCATGAATGCAAACATATTTTCGCTATAAAATGGTGGCACTAATTATGACGTACTGGTCGCGTGTAACTTGTGGTCACTATTGGTTGTTACATCTATGTTGAACACGCGCTGTAGGCACAATGTGCCTCAGTCATACGCCTGTCTTTTTGTTAATGCATAGAACGTGTAATGACTCTACTCACGACAGTTGTAAGGTATTTGTCTGCATACTAGATCTTGTAACATCGCCGCTGACAGCTTTGTGTGAGTTTTATAAGGAAACTGGGACTGGCCACTTGCACGAAGAGCTAGTTTTTTTTTTTTTTTTTTTTTTTTACAAATTTTTACTATCTTAACCCGTAAGTACGTTTACGCTACAGATTATTGTGATTCTTAGATTGACAGAAAACACTGTTCATAATTAAATAAATATATCTTATACCATTTACTTTGACGACAATGAAAAGTGTTGTAATCGTCATATCACACATGTCGCCAGGATGCTTTTCAAAGCGTTTTTTAAAATTAAAATTGACTAGAAGTCAAATGAATTACATACTTAAGTCACTTTATTTGTTATTTTTCTTTTAAAAGAAAAGTATGGAAAAAAAGTTTTAATACTAAAAAACTACAACCGACAAAAATAAATAGTTTCGTAGCATCATGATTTTAAAAGTTGGCAATAATTTACATGTAAATATTTAGTTAGTGATATGATGCCCATAATTAACTTTAACTAATTTTTTTAATAAGCTTAATAGAAATATTTAGTCATTGACCAAAACATAAACGTTAATAAAGAAAAACGTGGGATGCTTGATATCAGTAGTCTTAAATTTTTATCGCTAGTTGTTAGTCAAGGTAGTGATAAGTGTGTGTGTGTGTACGTGTGTGTATATCTATGTATAAATTTGTGTGTGTATATATCTATGTATAGATTTATCATACCAACAAATTTTACTCGTAAGAACAGGTATTTAGATGGTCATAGTCTTAACTGGTGGCTGCTTTTTTGCTTAAGGTTTAAATAATGCTCTAGTTTTCTTTTACATGTAGATAAAAATCTATTGAAAATTTCTTGGTTATTAATTTAAAATACTTTCATTGTGGATGACCTAAGTGATAATGTGTACGGCCTTTACGAACCAACAATGACTTGGCGTGTCTGCTGTGAAAGTCCCAAAAGTACGGACGCCGGCTGACGCGACGCTCCCAGCTCGCAGAGTTATTCTGCGGCAGTTGTACAGTCATGTGCAGTTATACTCACAGCACTTCGTGCTTGGGAAACGAAACATGTCCACCCGGATATTTACAGATGGGCGTCGTGGCGCGAAAACTACTTGGACACCAGCCAGCCACCTTGGGCGCAACTGCTGGTGCCCCTTGATATGTAGGCCTCACGGCAATACCGGTTAGATGTGCGCGTTGTATTTCTCACAGACTGCAGGCTCAAGTTAATCCTGCTTTAGTTGTAAGACAAATACTAAACTGGGGCCGTGTTCGATTTTGCCGTCTAAAGGGCCCTTACCACGCTTCAAGCCCTTGAAAAGTGCATCGCAGATGTGACGTCACACGTGCCGCTATTCGAATTTGCAGCAAGGGTTCATATGCACCCTAGAATGTCCCCTTCAGCTAAGAGGACGAGCCACTTTCCTTTCTCGAGCCCTAGACACGCATTCACAAAATACAGCCTACTTTATGAAGGGAACAAGGGCTTAAAGCGCAGGGGTAAGTGATCAAGGGTACGTTGCACTGAAATCGAACACTGCATTAGTGTCGGTTATAAAAAGAAACCATTAAGACTGCGTGGTACATAATTCAACGCTAAAAGACATTAATCTAAAACTGTGGGCGTCTTGAAGCCAATTTGCGAAAATTAAACAATAGCAATCCTAGACAATAGTTTTAGCCAACGGTTTTAAATAAAATTGTTTCCAGTGTTACGAACTTCTGAGGCACAATCTCTGACGTCGGAAACTCGTGCATTTAACTACGGCGCAAGAGATCGCGCGTAACGAATTAGTAATTATTTGCCAACTTTACGAGTAAATGTTTTACAGTAACATTATCTAGGATTGTTATTGAGAAATTGTATCCATATTGGCTTTGAAAAAGCGTAGAAATCAATTGATGTTTTCAGCGTTTATTTATCTACCCCGCACTCTTTAAGAGGAGTATTCGCCAGTGTCGAGTACCTTTGACGCGTGGGAACATCTTAGCGATAAGAGCCAGTGCCCCACGCTTGACGAGAAGCATATCGCCTCTATTCGCAGCGCTCCAAGCTGACGTGCAAGGTTTTCGTTGTAATCTTTTTCCTACAGGACTTTAAGCGGTGATCACATTATTTTATTTTTTAATATAATGCGGTAAAGACCAACGAATGCCTCTCGCTTTGTAATTTTCGAATTTAGGTAATACTTACGGAGTTACGGCAGTCTAAAAAAACTTTTTTTTAGCCATTTTGAGAGGCCCGAAAATCATGTTTCTAACAAGCATGCTTAATATTTGAAAACACAGAAGCATAGTTTCAAATGTGTGTTATTTTCGTAGATAAACATAATATGACTAAGTTAAGCGGTTTTGTGTGAAAAAGAATACGCGTGACACGCTGCAACGCCGTCCATGCGCCAGTCGATGACTCCTGTTCGGTTATAACAAGCAAATATTGAGTTTTCATCATTTATTGTTGTAACGTTCGTTTTGCTGCGAGTGCAAACGTTTGAGCCGACAAATAAAAATTAGCTGCCCTCTAAACACCTTTCGAAAAATTGTCCACTGTGTAAGGGAGTGTATTCGATCCGTACCTCACTATTTACAGATTAACTACGAACCATATCTCGTCAGTGCAACCTACAGCAAGATAAAGTTGTAACTCTCCTGTGGCCATTTAAATACATTTTGGTAAAAGGAGAGCGGCTATAAGAAAATATTTTGAGTTGATATTTTCATCTTATAATTCCAACTTTTCAAACGGAGGAACGAAGTCTCTTTGTAACTGCCCGTGGAGCCATATGTATACTAGTAATGTGTATTATAGCAATATTTCATGTAATGAAAGTAAAATATTTAACTATTAATAGGTTTGGTGGGATTTAATTTTTGAAGTTGTGGGACAGTGCACATTAAATTTGAGCGAGGTGTGTTTGACGTATTAAGGAATAAATTGGTTTGAATTAAAGCCACGTAGAACATACACACACTATAAAGGAATGATATTAGGAAGCTGAAGTATATGAAATAATGTATATAAATATTTTCCTGTGGCAATTGTAAAACTAAAAATAATATTTTGTTACAAAAATGAAATTTATGTGAAAGTTATTGTTCTTGCTCTAGGAAAATACTGACAAATAAAATAAGTAATATGAATACCTGAAAACATTAAGCATTTTAATTCCATCCTTAAGTGATTATATGGCACAACATTAAACACATGTTCTGTAGCGGGCATTCTGAATGTGTAAGTGAACTTCTAAAATTCTCACAAATACTTCATTTATGAAGTTGCAGCTTCCAATTTTGCTGTCAAGACATTTAACTTCACGCAGGTAACCACTCTGCTGGGTACTACGTAAACACATTTTGAATTTTTCATGCACCAATACCCTTAAATGAGTTGAATGTACTACCGGTTGCACCAAATAAGCGTCTCAAACGCTTGCAGTTCTCCGATGATTTTCGTCGTTACTAGAAGACAGATGATATTGACACGAAAGCTTGAAATTATATTAGGAATGAAGTATGATTTAAACATGTACGTTCACTGCTATTTATATAATGTGAAATTTATTTGAATCTGACAATATTAAACAAATTATATTATTAATGCTAAACAAACATTTAAACAATTAAGACATTTTCTTAAATGAGGAAAATCTGCTAATTTTTCACACATCTCATCTAGCCCTGTTCTCGAGGACCTCCTGAATGACAGGTGTTGGGGAGGGTACTGTGTTATCCTTGCAAATGAGACTGTCTGCTTACACATCTCTCATGATTAACGAGGAAGAAAGAGTATAAATGTAAACATGAGTACCTGCCGATAATCGACGCGATCGACAGATTGGAACGTTGCAAATAAAGGGAGGAATTATAGCCACGAATTCAAATTAGTAAAAGATAATATTAAAATTACAAAGTGGTGCTTTCTAATAGGGTGTTGAACATTGGAATAGATTTTGAGCCCTGTTATTTCTCTGGATGACAAACCGAACTTATGAAATATTCAAGCATGTGATATTGTTGAGATTTTCGACTGTTCGTGTCGCGGATCGTTTCCAACAATCCTCTGATGCGGAGAACGTAATTAAACGCGGGTTGGTCTGGGGTCGACCTTGACGGGAAAGTGAAGCGAGCCTGATGGTAAGCTGGGAACTAGGCGCAAGATGCACGATACGTACATATCTCTGTGGGATGCACCGCACTTTCCTCTGTCTGTAACCGGTTTATACAACACACCTGATACTCTTGCTCACACAACTACCTCAGTTTACCGCTTGAGAAAGTGTTCCCTAGCTTAATAAAAGAAATACTGTTTCTCACTGATAAATAAACAAGAAGTTGCCAGCATAACTGATTTGCCTACTTTTCTCAAAGAGGGTGCAAATTAACCCTATGTTAAAATATTTTGCGTAATCTAGGAATATTATTTTATAATATTGATTTTAATGTGTGGTACACGAAATATACTATAGATAAGTCGGTTTACTAAGTAATATACGAGTACCCAGTTTAATGAAATAGAGGAAGACATTCTCTTTCACCATAGATAAAAAATGCCGCAGTTTTCAAAATATTACAAAAGGATGAACGAGACAGGCAAATATTTCACCATATAAGTCATACAATGCTAAAATTATAATAAGGCCGCCATTTTGAAAATATGAATACACGATTAACTAAATACACAATATTCAAGTCAGCTTAATATGTGTACCAAGTTTGGTGAAATTCTAAAAATAATTCCTAAGATATGTAATACTATGCTAAAAATATAAAAATGGCCGCCATTTTGAAAATGTGAACAGGGCGCAAACGAAATATTTAAAAGTCAAGTAAGATTACAAAGTTCTGTACGTGTACAAAGTTTTGTCAAATACGGCCCACTGGTTCAAAAGTTTTTAGGGACATACACAGGAAGGTGGTATCATAAGCCTACTTTTACCTTTGAAAAATAGACTAATAAATATTGTATTAGGAGTTTACCCGAAGGCCAGTCTCGCACCCCGGATGCAGACTTACTACTGCGTTTCCCTAATCTGCTTTCCTCGAAGGAGAACTTGGAATGAGGTTCTACAATGGAGAATCGCCGTAATAAGGGTGAGGGAAGCGCGATATCTCTGAGTAAACTCTACAAGTGGTATCGTTCCCATTGGTAGATCATTAATTTTTTTCGTTGTGTATGCCTCCGTTTATTAAAACCATGATTCCCAAGATCCTCAAAGTGCTCAAAATTATTTGTTTACGTTACTGTGAAGTGTCGTAGAAACTTGCAATGGACTTTACCACAAACTTTCCTCAGATAAAACAACAGGGTCATCGCTTCAAGTCCAATTGAAAAACTGTTTCTATGGAAACACTGCACGCTAGTTTCGTCCTTCGCGCCTAGAGGCGATGATGTGTTTGACGGACGTGTTATGTTCGACTTATCGCCTTCCCGGTTTGAAAGTACCCGTAGTTATCTGTAAATTCGTTATTATTGCCAAATTGGTTCGTGCTCGTAACCTTAAAATGGTGTGAAAGTTAATGCGTCCTCGATTTTTGTGACCTTAAAATGTAGCATTCCACAATTCTTCCGGCGTGTTACAGAGCCGTAACTGGTTCTAGCGGGTCAAGTGCCGAGCCGGGTGCCTTTCTTGGGCTAACTGCAATCACATCAACATAATGCTACGTTTTGGAAGAGTTCACCGAGAATTTAAATTGTTTCAATAATTATGTTTAAGCTATGGTTTGTTTTTGTAAGCACATTGCGACAGTTTTTTACTTTAATGAAAATTTTTAGCTTTCATGGCTTTTGTAACATGGCATGGCAGTCCAAATAGCATAAAACTTAAGTTTTTTACTAGAAAGGAATACAGACTGACTTGTCGAAATGAAATAATTCACACTAAAAATATTGTCATGAGCTACACCAAGATGTGTATAAAAACCGAATTAATTTTTTAAATAAAAAAATACTGAATTTAAAATAAATTACCGATCTTCTAGATTTTTCAAAAAAATTAACTGTCAGAAAAGTGCACTCGTTTGAGGATTAGACTATATTGATGGTTGCGTAGTGTAAGAAAAGTGTTATGTGAGCTAGGACCTGTAATGAATAACCCCGGAAATCTTGCGAATTCATTTGAGAATAAGTAAGATTTCAAACTCCTCACGTGTGGAAAGCACACGTTGATAGAATTTTACCAAGACAACTTCGACGAGTGTATTTATTTTTCTCTTTGACTTATGCGTCACCTCGTCAGGTGTAAAACTAGCGACTCACTGGAGCTGCAGCCAATGAGCAAGTAGCTGAAGACAATGTACACAGGACTGTATAGAGTCCAGCCGGCTGGTCGTTGAACCCGCGAAATATCTGGGTCTCAAATTATTATGCAAGAAAGTCTCGTCTTCATGCTCTTTGAGCTGCTTCGTATTTAATTTCCTTCCGCGAGTCCACCGGACTGGTCAGACTTCCTTACACAAGCAATACTACTATAAGTTTCAAATAAAAAATATATTTTAAATTACCTATGTTCGTTATCAGCATAATAAGAGAACCGTGCAGAAATTCTGGTAATAAAATTACTGTCGTACTTCAAAATATTCGTAGTATTTTCATACATTTCACGTGTCCTTGAAACAGATGTTTTCGCATCTGTACCCAGATGATCACATGTTCTTTAGACGAATTAGTATGATCACACACTTTTTTTTTTTTGTAAAATCACGGACATTCAAAATGATACATTTTTTCGAATACAGTCTCTGTGAAAAAAAAAAAAAAAAAAAACAGTATGACAAAGATTATTTATACCTATGGAAAAAGCAGTTGTTAATGTTTAATTTACGAAAAACATGTGCGTACATTTGCTACTAAAATATTTTCGAAGTCAATGCATTCACCAGTAAGTGGGTCGCGATTCTTTAGTTTATTATGCATTTATAATGTTATCGAGAAGAAATTTATTGCGTTTAACAAGAAGAAACCGAACGACGTGACTCTCATTCGGTAGGACTTGGGTTCGATCTCCGTCTCCGGCCATCTTGATTACGGTTTTCCATGGTTTTCCGTAATCGCGCCAGGCGAATGCTGAGAGGATTTATTAACGTTAACCAATGAGTTTCTGTCATTGCGTGAATCTGTCTCTCGTCTCTAATGACCTCGCTGTTGAAGAGACTGAACGCCTATTAAACTTAAATTTAAAAATAGATTTCAGAAGATCGTAAGAGAAAATATAAACGTACCGAAGGTATATTTGCTTTCCTCAACTCGTAACTAGAGAGGAAGATTATCGCGAGGAAACCTGGCTGTGTGCTGGGTTTCAACGTACATTCAGCATATTTAAAGATTTCTGGCTTCCGCTTATACGTGAAGCTGTTATCTTATTTGACAATAGGAATCCCGCTATTGTAATATTTAATGCCGGTTACTGATTTAGACACCTACGCTGTATCATAAGCATATCTCCCAATAATACATGTTGCAAGAAACTGCAGCGTTTCTGAAGGTATTTTGGTACAAAATAATTTCGCGGTATACAATCATCTCTACCTATAACGTAAGGGACTGTCTAGAACGAACGGTAGAAATTTCGTAGAGTAGGAGTGCGTTGGTGATCTCTAATTCTGGAAAGTAGATCCATAGATGAAAGGCACGGAACGGCTGAACACGAGCCAATTAGGACAATCGAGTACGTGTCCGGAGCTTTTGGCAGCTCATTCGTCCGCGAATGCAACACAGTTTCTGTAGTATTTAACACAGGTTTGTCAGAGCCAAATAAGCCTTTCACTGTTCCTGTTTTTCCGAGGAAAATTGGCTCGTATTTAGTTTAAAACGACGCATTGGTCTAAACCATAAATAATTTGAAATTCCTAACTCAACATGATAGTATGCTACTATGTGCCCTATATTTCTCAAAATAAGACGTACAGCGAGTTAAAAGTTAATTATCAGCTACGTGTTGTAGGATTAGTTCATGATCTCAATTCCCACCTACATTGTTAAAAATATTTTCCCGCTAACAGAATATAATGTGTTCATAAATTTAATATATAATTTTAATTAAAACCTTAAGTTAACAATTACACTAAATATTAATTGCAGTAAAAATGCAGTCAGCAATAATAATAATAAGAAAAACTTAATTTAAGTTTGGCTAAGAGGTTGAACAGAGCTAATGTTTTTAGGCACTAGTTCTTCTAGAGCCCAGTAATGTGAAGGCGTGTAGGGCGAAGCGTGTGTAAAATAACTGAATACCTGTGGCGTGAATGTCGGCGAAAAGTTAGTAGTATTATTCGGAAACGTATTGGACAGTTTACAATAAAACTTTGACAGGTGTTATAGAGACCAAACTACAGACTGTAAAAGGTGGTCGAACAGAAGAACTGCTCGCCTTATGTGACAGTTTAATTTATGCATTAAATAAGGTAGTTTTTTAATAAAACTGAAGATAATGTAAATGCACAAGAAAAAATAAAAACAGAGCAGCATGCCGGAAAAGCAACTATCGTCTAAATATAAATGTCAAATAGCCTATTATTGTTAATTGTGGCCTTAAAGCCAGAATAAATTGTAATTGGTCATACGTACCGTTCTTATTACCTACGAACTTTGTTTGGTTTTTTTTAAACTGCAACTGTTTTATAACGAATATATTCGGCTACAAATTCGGCATCAAAATGTATATAATCAGCGCTTGAAGAAATGACAATCCTCAAGTATACACTGTTTCCTCCTTTAACCAGATATTGCCGAGTAAGTGAATAATCAAAGGATGATAGACAATCCTGTTACATCTGTGAACGCTGACAAGGGTTATGTTCGGCTAAATCACGAACATGATGTTAACCGTAGGTAGCTTATTTCGCAGTACATTCGTTAACAGGTGTATTTTTAAGAATACCACACAATTTTCGCAGTAAACGATACTACCAGAAAAGAGTTCAAGCTAACTTACAAAGATGAATTCGAACATCACTCCAAATATACTAAATTAAGGGTTATAAAACACACGTCTGCATAAGACAAGATGGGTCAGTAAGTCGAAAATGTCCATTTTTTTCATGAAGTGAATTTGGTGGGGGTAATGCTACCCTAAAAACAGACTTTAAGAAATTCGATTCTTTATGTAAATTGAAAACGAGTTAGCCATTCATAGTTTTGTGACTTTTTAGTGGCTTTGCTTAATATCACGAGATATTCGACTTAATGTTTAAATAATCTAAATTTTTATTCGATTTTCAAGAAAGCCAAACTGACTATAAATCACTTTACGGACAAGTTGAAAACACAATTTCGACTCAGTTTTGTGTGGCTGACAGCTTTTTCAAAAGTTACACTCAGTTAACGACTCATCTTGTGTACACATAAGATAGACGCCACGTTGTTTCTTCTGGAACATTTTGCAACCATCAAATATTTTTTTTATAGTAGTTGAATGCTTTGAGTATAAAATATGGCTAGATGTTGACTTATTAAGAACAGACTACAAATATTCAACATATCTGCTTATTTCTTCAAGAATAGGCTGCTTCTGCAGTCCTCTCAATGACCTCGTTTCTTAGCGGCTTGGTGTGTGATGATCGGAAGCGGAGAAGTTTTGTAAAGAGGCATGCAGATTGCGTCGTTCGTGGAACACAAGGTACTGGAAAGCAGTATGAAGTAAGGTCGCCACATTTCCGCAGTATTTCGTGTACGTGAATTAAGTTTTATTTTATTGTTGATAAATTTTATTCTGATCCTGTAACAATTTCTTCAATGATCTGAATGACCGACAAATTGAATTTGCGCGATATTAAATTGTACGAGACCAAATAATTGTAGGCTGTGCTGCACGATCATTTATAATTTATCTTTCTTTTCCTCTTTTTCTCTCCCTCTTTTTCTCTCCTTCCCACATTCTATATCTCCCTCCCTCTTTTTCTTTCTTTCCCACTTTCTCTAGTTCCCTCCCTCTCCTTCCCGCAATCTCTAGCTCCCTCCCTCTCCTTCCCGCAATCTCTAGCTCCCTCCCTCTCCTTCCCGCAATCTCTAGCTCCCTCCCTCTCCTTCCCACAATCTCTAGCTCCCTCCCTCTCCTTCCCGCAATCTCTAGCTCCCTCCCTCTCCTTCCCGCAATCTCTAGCTCCCTCCCTCTCCTTCCCGCAATCTCTAGCTCCCTCCCTCTCCTTCCCGCAATCTCTAGCTCCTTCTGCCTTTGTACAATTTTTTTTGTCGTCTTACGAACATTCTGATGGCAAATGTTTCAAACGTCTGACTTTATTTTTCGAAATTTCTGCTTTTCAGTTCCACACTTAATTTTTAAGAAATATTATGGAAATAAATTTATTCCGGAAATGTTATGTTAGTGCTATAATTTTGTAGTCACAAGGCCGTGCCCACAAATACTAAACACTTTTTCTGTTGACCACTGTGGATGCCCACTTCAACTATTTAGTTACTTTTCTATTCTTAAAATTTGTATGCTTTATCAAGTTACAGCTACCAAAAATTTGTCCCTCCAGTAAGTTAATTATTTATTTAAATGCCTCCTATCCTTCTCATAACCATCTAACACGGGAATATATATTTTTCATTATCGTTACAAACATTTAACCTGAATAGATACTTTCTTCATTTACTAGAACCTGTAATCAATGCAGCCTTCAAAATTATTCAGCTTTCATTAAGTTACGCCGTTTTTTATTTTAACGAGCATTTCCTGCTTCTGCAGAAGCTTTAAATTTTGATTCCGAAAGCTATTAGTTAGACCTCGACGGACTCGCTGAAATCTCGCCTTCCCAAGTATTTAGTTCTTCGTGTTAAGGTGGCCACCTGAGTTAACATATTTCGCGCGTTCGAGGCCTAGAAGTGTGAACGCAGTAAGGAAGATACAATACATGCATCACGCCTCACCTTAGCTTCTAAGAGCAAGTCACTGAACTGGCGTGCCGTCTTTTTCCCGACAACTCGCTCTGACATTAGTTTTATTACTTAATATTAAAGTTAAAAATTACTGTACATGCCTCCTATACCTTTTAAAAGTTACTGCGCCTACATTTTCATAACAAAAATAGGACCGCAAAAACATAATTTTTCACCATTTTCAGCCGCTAGAAAATATGCTGTACCGGTAAACCTGAAATGGGTATACACACGGATAACGTTATGTGGATGCTATTCCTAAGCAGGTAACACTAATGCACGTTGAGTAATTTCCGGATGGTCTTTGACAGTAATTTTGCACAACGGTCACACGAACTCTCATTCGGGAGGACCCAGGTTCGATCCCTGGCTCCGGCTATGTGATTTCGGTTTTACGTAGATTCCCAATCGAATTCCGGGATGGTTCCTTAACAAAGGCCAATGCTGACTCCTCTCTCAGTTCCTGTCATTGCACC
Organism: Medauroidea extradentata; assembly: GCA_003012365.1. Lineage (NCBI taxonomy): Eukaryota > Metazoa > Arthropoda > Insecta > Phasmatodea > Phasmatidae > Medauroidea > Medauroidea extradentata. Next base: position 27,403 of record PNEQ01023005.1, read on the forward strand.
AAGTTGTGTGTCAGTCTCTAATGACCTCGCTGTAGACGAGACGTAAAGCCTACTTACCATCACAGAATAATATTTTAATGGCTGAAACTCTGCACGCCGTTCGACGGCTTGGGTAGGTGGCCACCTTAATAGCCTCGCCTACCACTCGCTTGAAAATGCGTTGCAGCGTGTTCGTAAATAAATTTTTTTAGTAAACTATTCCACATATGCCCATTGTGAAAATTGTACGAAAAGAAAATACATGTCAAACGATGACGGAAAGGTAGTTTCAAAGTATGACGTCAGTTAGAAAAAACATTCCGGAGTTCTTCAAAATGGCTAAAACAACTTTTACAATATGTTATATCAAAAAAAAAAAACTATTTAGGGGTTCTTTGCTTAAAACTTTAAATAAAAATATGGGTTCACCACTGAAAGTGTAGAAACGATACCACGCCAGACGAGCCAGTCAACATCGCCCTTGGCCACCGTGTCTCACTCACACAAACACACGGCCATTAGGCGGGCGCCTTAACTTGCGAGTTCATTTCCCAAGTATTCTTGCGGTTCCCAGTGGCTTCAAAGAAGTTCCAGATTTGTTTCAGTTCACGAGAGAAACACGTGTTTCTCGTTTACGGCATCGTGTCTCTAGTTCCTCACCCCCGCCCTTTCCGCTTTCCCTCCATTCGGCGTGAAAAAAGCGTGCCAGGCACTTGTCAATGTTCCATGTAAGGCGAGGCTATTGCGGCGAAGTTTCGTAACGCAGCTGCTGCAGTGTATAATAAGAGACGTCTCGTTCAAACAGCCGCGAGCGACGTTGGGAGAAAGTGTCCGCTGATTGGCTGTCGTATCGCCTCGAGCTGCAGGGAGTGCCCGGGCGGTCATGTGTTCCTGGTCTTCCGGGATACAAGAGGCGGTTGAACAAATTTACCAGATAGTCTGATCAAGGAAACATTTCAGTTTAAAACGTTCGAACTACACACTGTAAATGTACTTTAATTACAAGGAAATTGAGGAGTCGGCTGGAATAAAGGCCTCGGTGAGAAAATTGCATTACGAGATAGTGGCAGGTGTAATGTTTTGGGGATATTCGTTTCGTTTTATTTTACGTCTCTCGTGTGATTTTCTCTTAATGCAAATAAACTGTAGCTAATTACATTATTTACTATTAGCACAGTTAAAGATGAAATAGCATTTATAGCATAGTGATATCGGAACAGATCAAGAAAAATGCATAACTTGGTGAATAACTGAGATATCGGTTGAAAAAAACGGTGTGTGTCATTTATGGATATAATGGTACACAAGCTGCTTAATGGAAGAAAGGTCTTAGCTTACTGAAGTTTTTATTCCAGCCAACTCCTCAATTCTTTTTACGGTTTCACATTCCTTTGTAAAACTGAAACGATCTTCCTTTAAAGGTTTCAACGAGTTTCTTTGATAGAAATACTTGCATACTTTGTTTACCGAAACCACGGTTTTGCGGATATTATTTAAGTCATATCCCCTCTTCAATGAAAAACGCGCGCTTACCAAGCTTAGTGACAAATGTTCAAATCCTGATACGTCCAGCAGGTTGATTACGGATCTGTTTTGGTCCCGTCATAACACGAACGTGACTTGGGTAAGACGTCAGACAGTAAAACGCGACCACCGATATATTATGACGCGCCAAGATTAAGACGACAGCGTCTTAACAGAGTCTCAGCTAAGGCGTCCAGAAACGTGTGTCTCAGTTAAGGTGTTACATCATAACTGACAATAAACGGAACATAGGTTCACTAAACGTAGTCATTTCACAACTTACTGAAGTAATTTTGTGTATAAACTTACGTGAAAACACTATAGATAACAGGAGGATTGAGTGGCCTCACATTTGTCCTAACCAATGAGAGATTAGGATAAGTTATACTCACTTTGCTACAGTGTATAAACAGCAAATTTTCTAGAAAGTTATGGTATTATTTCCTAGGTTGTAAGGGGACTATTTATTTACTTTACATAAAATATATTTACTACTTTAAATTATAAAATATTTTAAAAATACTATCGCTGCAGTCAGTTCGCTATGTAGGAGTGGTTACCGTGCAGAACTGTTACGCAATAAATGTCGGATCGAATAAATGTGCAGAAATTTAGCAAAAATTTTATCATTATTAATAAGGATCTGTGTAATATCTAGTACGATAACGATTTGTTTCAATCCCAAAAACAGTCGTATTAACTTTTTTTCCACACATTTGTCACATACATTTACTGTCCACACAAGCGTGTTGTCAGCAGGCGGCAGTGTTGTGTACAGTATATATCTTCTCCATAAATCCCTGCAGTTTTTAAATATTAAAGGTACTCATTCGAATACCAGTGCAGTATATACAAACAAGTGAGTAAGTATTATTGTGACCACAGTTAGAAATATTAATCACTTTTAATAACATCAAAACAGTATCATAATGCCATTGCTTTTTAAATTTATTTGTTGAAATTTTAAACTCACACCTCTGTCCAACAACTTGCAGAAAAAAGTAATAGATGCGAGCTCGCCACCTCTGACTTTTTCAAAAGATTCGCTCATATAAATGAACACAATATGTAAGTTGCCTATGTATATTTCAGTGAAGTAAAATATGAGCATATGTAAATGTTGCTACATTTGGTTGATTTCAGTTCGGCTACGTATCTCATGGGCACGTTCACGTTAGATAGAAAACGGTATGTAAAGCATTATTTTAAGAGCTTCAGTATATTAATACACTAATTTCATACATTAAATAATGTAAACGCACAAAAAATATGCAGGAGATTCAGGAATTTTGCTCGAACTCTTATTTTATGCCACCTACTACAAATGTAGAAGTGAATGGACGACTTGAAAAGAGGCATAGCTTCAGTCAGGTGTGGGATACAATTACTATCTCCATGGATACCGCAGCCGAACATAACCTTCATTTAGCTGTTTGGCTTCAAATGTCCCGGGTGAGATGTACGTCAAGAAAATTATTTGTTTGGAATTTGCCGCTTTTTCAGGTAAACATTAATCTTATATATTTGCGTATCGTAACCATGAAATTGAAACTAATATTTTTTTACCCTTGCGTGAAAATATATGAATGCGCAACATTTTTGCTTTCTGTAATTACCAACTAACAAATCAGCATGTTTGTAAACAAGCTTTGTTTCCCACAGTATTTCCCCTGCAGTGTGACGTCAGGGGGCGTGTACTTCAAGTCGTCCATTGCCTTCCTGAGAAACTGTACACTGCGCAATAAAACCATTATTATATCCATTCTCACAAAAATTTAGGTTAAATCGACTTTCATATAAGGGAAGCCAATTACATTCACATAGAAGGAAAAATTCCTTATTTAAAATATACCTTCATTCGCATTTTATAAATCTTTATTATTGTTATTGTACACAGAATACGAAATATGAATAATGTTAAAATTTTCGGATGCAGTAGCACTCAGAACTACAAAATTTCAAATTAGCAGGCCAAAACGTTAACCACGCGGCTATCGACACCTTACTGACAAAGAACTTTCAATCTATGTTAAACTATTATCCACAAGGAAAAGCTAAATCTGTGTACATCTTACGTTATTTCTTCAACATATTTGGGCAATTTGATACATTGAAGTTTTTTTATTTTATGTAATAATACGTCAATCATCCAACAAGTAACGGAATGTTCCTGTTTATTTATCAGGTTAAGTTACATTTATATTAGAGAGTGTAGTATTTAGTTTCCATCGCAACACGAGCAAACGTTACTATTTATAAACCAATTTAACGATCTGATGAAGCCTTGTAATTTGTTAATTAGCAAAAAGAAAATGTAATAACTCTTGTACGCAACACGAGTTTCTAAGCGTCAGGCGTACCAATTTCATATTATTTCGCGTAAAAGTTAGACTCCTTACGCACGGCGAGGAGCTTATGACTTGGAGAAACGTAATAGATTTTTTCTTTCAGCGTCATACGGTGCAAGTCTTCCCCGTGACGCGTTATACGAAAATATCCATAATCGACCTGCAGGAGTATTATTTTTTTCTTAAATAAGTCCATAAAATTGTTTAGCGTTAATTTAATACATCAGTTCATTTTCGTGGTAACGATAAAATTAATTTAGTCTTTGTTTTGGAAGTACAAATACAAGGCTGTAACTTGTAAAAGGTAACACAGTATATGCTTGTAAAATTACGATTTTAGTTTTACAAGGAATTTCTTGCATCTTGGTCTCCAAAGACTTTTATTGTGAAAATACAAACGTTTTTTGATAAGAGTGTAACCAGAGTAGGGGCTTCAATCACCTAACAAGTTCCTTAGCTGCTTGCAGGTTTTAGACATAAACCTGTTGACTAGTCACGTGACTGAGCGAACATACTTAACCACAGCAAGTTACTTAACGATTCCTCTAGAAGGTCGCAGTTGTAAATTGTTCGCTCTGTCCCAATGCCATATTCACATGAGCGGAACCAGGAGAACATAACTTACGATGTCAGAACTCGTGTGTTTAGTTAGCATCACGAAAATCCACACCGCGACTCGTGTTCCAATGATTTCGCTAGACTGGATCTGCCCTTCCTGTCCAACAAGCCAACGTAGCGATGCGTCGTTGTGGTCCTCTATATATTCTAGTTTTGGGAGCATTAGTTTTTAAACCACCTCAAAGTTGCGTTGAAAACTATTTTTACTTGTAGGTAGAAACATTACACCTTTAGGTAAATAATATGCCAATACATTAAGACATCTTTAAAATCCGTGATATAATTGTTTTTAACAGAAAAATAATTGGCAAAAAAACGACGGTTTTGGGTGTTATTTTAGCTGCTCCAAAATGTTTGTCAAATATTATCACTAAGCATATCTTAATGTACTTACTCACTTTCATTAAGTTTTCTGCGAAAAATTAGTTGTAATTAAGAAAATGTACATGTTATTTTCAAAAAATAAATAAATTAATGAAATCTACGCAATTAATTTTTGTTTGCGAAATCGTAATCTCTTGCATCTAAATGTTAAATACTATTTTGTACGCGTAAAAAATAACTATTTTTTGTAGCCGACGTCCGTAATTCGTGGAGAACACGCCTAGAACTACAGCAACGTATTGTACCCATTTTTTTGTGGTCAACATGACATGTACGTCGTTAGCGGGAAGAAAAGAAGATGGATAAACACTTATTCCTCAATTTGGATTCTTTATACTTTGTTCATATTTTTGTTGGATAACGTACTTTATCAAGCGATTCTTATTTTTTTGGGCTATGTATCTAAAACTGCGTGATGCACTGCCAACAAATCATGAGTAATAATTTAACACTGATCAAGAAAATTGATCTATTATAGAAAATGTTATGTCCACACCAAACGTCCATAGGTAACGACGTGTATGATAACGGTATGGTGCATTCTGAACAAACACAATCAGGATTTTACCAACCACAACGTGTGTAAGCTCTATGAGAATAATATCTACGTGGAAATATGCCCTATTTGAGTGCATAAATTATTTTTAAAAAGATTTCTTGTACAAAAACAAGGCCAGTGTTTATCTTAGACTATTGTTTCGTTAAACACAATCTTATTGCGTGGCCGGACGAAAAAACAGTTATTTCCGTCCGTGTTCTTTAAATACGTTCTTCTATTAACGTATGCTGACGGCGTGGAATCATACCAATTTAATTAGTCCGCTGACCGGTTACTTTTTATCAGTCCTACCCTGCCTGATTTACTGCAATACGTGCCCGTTGCGCATGAACGAGTGTTATTCCAGGGCAACAAGGCACCTGCTTAATTAATTTAGTCTCCCCAAAACCAGGCCGCACCCACATTCGGTGGATGATTGCTCGCTGACCAAAACCACAGTGCGGCCAGCCTCAGTATTAGGACTTTTTCAATACTTTCATTAAAATTAACGAAACACCCTTGAAATGCTAAGCTGATTTGCTGCGAATTGTCGCAGCCAACAATAGTTAGCTCACCAAGGATGTTAAGGTCATTATATCTATTTCTTTCACGACAGTTATTTTTTTATTCCTAAACGAAAACAGATACCGAAAAATCGTTGCACAGTTTTGTTAGCAATTGTCTTTACCATGTGCTTACTTTACTTCTGGATTTATTTGTATGTATATTTGGCTAATTAGTTTATCAATGAGAATTCTTTAATTGCACAATACGCTGAAATCATTGTGTATTTTGTCGTGAAAAAAAAAACAGTTTTTGACAAAACCGTGCAACAGTTTTTCGATCTGTGCTCTCGTTTATGATTTACAAAATAATTCTCGTAGAAGCAGTAGAAATGATGGATCATGGTCTTGAGGCCATGCTAGGTAGTTTCTTTACCATTGGTGCAAAAATACCAAACTTTTTAAACAGAATTTTTTTTTTTTAATTTGAGACTATTAGCCGTTATACGTTGCAGAGTTCTACATTGGCGTTTTTCCAAAACAATTAACCGTTCGTTAGTATAATATTATTGTGCAAAATTCGTGATACTTAGGTGAAAAGATCTTAAATGTTTATTAATGCCATAAAATGTCGGACAAATTATATATTTGAGCTAAAATTTTGGGGTTCTTAGATATGAAAATTATGTTACTTAAAAATAACTTCTTCAAAATTCATGTAAAACCAAAAGTCGTGGCTATTTTTGTGGTCATTGTGTAAAATTTCAACTAACTGTTATTGTAGGAAGTTCGTGTGAATTTGAAAGGTATCGGCCGTTTGTCTTAAAATAAGTACGGTATTTACGACGGAACACAAGACAAGCGACAGTCGAAAAAAAATTAGCGTGTTTTCACACGCATTGTTAGCAGTTCAAACGAGAAAATGTTGTGCAGTGGTGCCAGATCGGTGCCGAAAGCCGAGGTGAACAAACTTTCAATTAGCAGTCGTTCGAAAGGTGTTTTTGAAGTTCTGGAGGGGGAGAGGCTGCCAGGTGAATGGAAGTTGATAGCGCTTTCGAAGGACGACCCTGAATTCTCCTCTTGTTAGAGCAATATGTGAGAGGTTTATAAATCTTGCGCGTCCCAATGCGGGCTCTTTTGATAACTGCCAAGGCAGCAAGATGTTGCGGCAGGCTTCCGTGGTAGACCACGGACATTACCGTATCTACCACCATCGTAACTTAGAAACACTATTGGGAGAGTGTTATAGGCTAGGGAAAGCTTTAAGTGTTTGCCATTTTGGGAAGAGGCATTATTTTTATCAAATATGTTAGCTTTGAAGTGAGCTTGAAGCCAACGAGTGATCGACGACGTAAGATCCATTCCCCCCTCCCCCCACAGACGTTCAGGAACTGTTACTGAGTAATGTTTTTCTATGCCTCAACAATCCTAAATTATAAACTTAACTGATCGGATTAACAAATTATCTACCAGTAGAACTCCCGTAAATTATTTATCTTCTTGTTAAAGACATTAATTCAATTTTGAACATTTATGTGCCAGACTCTTTGACCGTTTCGTACGTGCGCCACAGCAAATCAATTCCTCCAAACGTATACAGATCACCCAGTTTCGAAAAAAACCTGATTGGCTGTGTGGAAACATAAAAAACATTCCCTTTTTAACTTAAAATTTTGTGAGAAGAGAAAAAATTATATGTTTGACATAATGGTTACATTTTTTAGTGATGAGGTAGTAGATTCTAGTGATTTTAATCATGTTATGGAAAAGCACTTGCTTAACTATTCACTTATTTTCCCATTGTAATGATTTCCAAAAGTGTACTAATTAAATTATACAAGATATCTCACGCTTTAGTCTTGTGTTTTATGTAGTTTGGTTGCATGCCAATTAACTATCTCATCCAAAATGTATGGGATTCGACGAGCCAGATGTTTGTCAACATTTTCTTATTTTTCAGCACTCGGCAGTTAGTTATTCTCTTACAACAAGAAATGAATATCTAATTTAGCGCAGCAAAACAATGGCGTCAACGAACTCCGGGCTAACAATACGCAATCGTGGAGGACAAAGGGTGTAATAACAAGGAAGCAATTGCCCGAGTTCTTCACCACTAGTGGCGTAAATTTCCGTCTCTCCCGCCGGGATATACAACAGTTTGTAACCAAACATGAGGCAAGTATTTTGCGGTGCGTAAATAAATAACTTACCACAGTACGACTAACTCTTAAAAATTACAGTACCCCGCGGCTTAAAGCAGGTCCTGGTTTATAAGCAATTACATAACTTTTACAACATTGTAATGAGAATGATTACTTTAGTTAATATTAAGTCATACAAGTAGAGAAAGTAATTTTTCGTGAGCTAAACGATCAGCACGCTAGAATTCACTGCCTGGTGTATACTCACGCTCTCAGTATTAGTTAATCCATAGCTACTACTCACTGGAGCAGAGCAAACCAGGGGGTGGCCATGTTGTATACTGCCCAGGCACACACTTGAAGTCAGTGTATTTGTGCCCTTATTGCTTGAACGATTATACACGTTGTCACTTTAGACCATAACATTGGTTCTGCCATAAGAGCCAACGTATTTTAATCGAAGTTTGAAGAGCAATAGAGTAAAAATTACCTATCGAATAGCAGATGTGTCGTATTTATCGCAGTTTACGTTGTTTGGGAACAAAACTTAGAAATATTATTAAAACTCAACTATATGCTTGCGTTTTGAAACACATTTCTGTGAGTACCGACATCGCCAACAGATTGTGCATGGACACTATTGTTAAACTAACATTAATGCTAGTTTCTGCTATTTATTTAACATTTTGTGTGCGAATTTGTTTTACAGCTATTAGCAAGCAGTTGCACATCGTCAGTGACGTACATATGCGTAAATAAACAATATACCTGGCTGTATTTTCAGGTTAATTCGCTAGGTTTATCTACATAAACAATTGTTTAATCACATAATTTACATAATGCAAATTAAAAACATGACCTTTTTACTCATGAAATGTGACAGTAGCAGGTGTATTTCACGTACCTGCTCTCTCTTTACTCCCGAATCCAACGCACGCAAACGTTTTCATTCAAATCTGTTCATTCTACAGTATCAATACCATAAGAGGCGCTAACGAAAACCTTACTCGATCTACTCGATGCTGTGTGTTGGTCAACAATAACGTATTGTTCGCGCAAAACTGGCATATACACGTCGACTTCAAGGAAGGACCCAACATGCCATCTCCTTTATACTCCTACCTCCATGCAGCAAACAGTGAACTAATAGACGTGGCTTTAGTATGCATAGGACAGGGGAGTCTAACATACGGGGCAATGAACTAGCGAAAATGTTCTTTTCCTACATTTAAGATCATAGTAGTCTCCAGTATCGTTCTGGAGTGACACAGAATTCTTCCCTGTTGACATAACGCTGGTACTTCGTGATAAATAACTGTCAGTAAAGAAGTTCTTTACTATCGTCGCTCTTTCAATACAGGATCATCCTCGGCTGTTAACTTCATTACAGATACTATATTATCGTGGTTCGCTACGAATAGCATCTCTCATGAGCTACGCCTCAAGAATCGTCCCCGGTGAATCTAATTTGCGTTGTGAATTTCCTGCCGTAAGGGTATCTGGATGCTTCATGACTGGGCATCATCCCACCAAGGCAATCCTGGTTCGATTCCCGGCGGGATCGGTTCCCTGATTTTCGCATGTGGTAATCGTCCCGGACGATGCCGCTGGTCGGCGGATTTTCTCGGTCATCTCCCTTTTCCCTGCGCCGTCATTCCGACGCTGCTACATACCCACCACATGTCACCCCTCACCAATGTTGAAGACCTCGATGTTGAGCGCTGACCGAAATCTCACTCACTCATGACTGGGGACGTGACCGATGTCTTAAGGGAAGCTCTGCGTCATGAGACAGACGATGCATACTGTCGTCACGGCATGAACTCTGTAATTCTTTTTCTCGTCAAACGAATTAGAGTTGTTGCATCGGTAGAACCTGCAAAAATGTCTGGTAACAGACTCTGCTGCTAACTACATAGAAAATATTACCTTAAATTTTGTAGTCTGCATTCGCAAATTTTTACAACTAGTACTATGGGAAATTTATTCACCCTTTCATTATTTCCGCACTAGTAAAAAAAATTATTGCAAGACAGAAAAAAAATGTTTAACTTGCAAAGGAAATTTTCTCTTGTTCAAGATAAGTTACCGCACTGTACAGTAATACACGACTAGAGACCCTAAAATGTCGCGGGTTCAACGACTGGCCCACCTGACTCCACAGTTCAGTGTAGACTCTGTCCTCGGCTCCTTGTCCACTGGCTGCTGCTCCTGCTCCTGCTCCTGCTCCACGGTCGTAGAACAAGTCTGGACACTCGACTATCTAACAATGTATTTTGCTTGACCCCCTTGTTTGGCTGTAGATCGTTAAGTTACCGAGAATGTCGTACGTTTTGGCGCTGTTTTCCGGGCGGTCGGACTCAAACTCCGTCCACTTTTCTTCCATTGTTAAATTTATAAAGTAAATAAAGATAGCTGGAGCCTTTTCTTAAATTTGTGAGCGAAGAAAGTATTTAATAAATTGAAAAAAAAAAAAAATAGTTTTGGTAAATTGTTTATCTTAGCGGAAAGGAAGTGGGCGGAGTTTAGTCCGACCGTCCTAACATCAGCGCCAATAAAGCACAATATTCTCGGTAACATAGTGAACTACAGCCAAACAACAAAGGGGTCAAATATCCAGGCGAGTGTCCAGACCTGTTCTTCTACGGCCGTGTCCTGGTCCAGTGAGACATCAGACAAGGTAGGGCGGGAGTCAGTCTTCAATCAAACGTGCCATTGGTTCTCTGCCCTCAAGGATGTGTTTCAGTAACAATAACTAGGGACAGGAATTTTCGGTGAAAAGATTTTTGCCCCACTTTGTTTCAGTGCCTTACGTGCACACCTGCAACTCAACTTATTTACTATTGACAAGAGTATTTTGTGCAGAGTCATTATTCATTTGGCTGTGCCAATCAGTATACGGATAGCTGCGACACATCACGTCTGTGACTTGTGGGTTTAACCTAGAGACGCTGGGTGTTACGGCATCCAATCACTGACCACAAAGCCGAGATGCAGGTGCGCACGTAAGACACTGAAACAAAGTGCTGCAAAAATATTTTCGCGAAATTTCCTATCTGTACCAATGACTCAATCACGAAAGTAATTAACGTGTCCAGGAGTTTAAAATCTGATGTCTTCTCAAATGGATTCATGACATTTCTGGCCCTCGATTCATGACTAAAATTACATGAATACGTAATACCTAAATGAAAATTATTGTAAGACAATCGCACACCTCTCTGCGTTAACTGGTAAGTAAAAGTTCAACAGGGAGAAGTACGGTAGAGTCGCTAATACTAGGTGTAGTGGTTCAAATCCCACTTTGTAGTATCAGTGTAAAATTAAGATATAAAATTAGCTCAAATGCGTAAAATTAACTTATTTCTACTTATTGTCAATTAATAGCGCTGCCTACGCCGAGCTTAAAATGCACGGCAGTGTATTCGTAAGTACGTTTTTCTTACGATACTATTCCACATTGTTCATTGTGTTAATGTAAGGTAGCAATGGTAGTTTAAATGCATCACATCAATATTTCGAAAATAATTTCATAGCCTCTCGAAATGGCTAAAACAGCTTTCTCAACTGGTTATATCTGAAACAACGGACGGAATTCGTGTGGAACTATGGTCTTAGCTTAAAACCTTCCACCAATTAAAAGAAGGGGTCACCACTGGACGTGTCAGTCAGACGAGTCACGCCATTTTAGTGCCGTGCGCTGGAGGTTATGCCGCATCAGATGAGAGGGTCAACATCGGCCTTGGCGCCATGCTCCACTCACACACACGGCCAGTAGCCGGGCGCCTTAGTAATTTTTCCGTATACATTTGTCAAGTAATACTACCGCACACATGCTCATCTGTGCATCTCCGCATCTCGCTATCGACGAGACGTAAAGCCCAGTTACCTTAGCTTTTATTGTCTCCGACACTACTAGAAGATGTGTGTTAGAAACTTGGAGGCGATTCGGGATAAAGTATGCACTTTTGAAATCCTAGTTACTTATTTCCAGATAATTAGTATTCTCCTGTTACTTTTATTATAAACACAGTACCCTCAGCATTCATCAAATTGTTCAGATTTGCCGTACTTGCAAGTAAACATGGGGAAGTCAACATGGAAAATATGTTTCAATTATTATTCTAGACAAACTGTTCTTCAAAAGTGCTCAGTTAATTGCAAGCCAACTACACCTGGCTGCAATAGTGCTTGTATGTAGATATGTTGCACAAGCGTGGGTGTTCAGGGGAAGGAGGGGACTGGGTCAATACACCCGCTACTTGTCGATCAAGAAGTCGAGGCACGTACTAGGCGCTCAGTTGGTCGGACAGAGAGAAAGCCCACTGGCATAGCGTATAGCCCCTCCCACTTCCACTTTTTTTTTACAATTGCGCATATTCCTACGCACAGAAAATTGAAGTAGTTAAGGTTGCAATTTGAGATTTATATCATTCCTTTGTTTATAGTCCGGGAAGTTGTTTTACACATCTCGCATGTAAAATGACCTTTGATCATAACTTTCAATATCCGACAAAAATGCCTCTTTGAACATCTACTTGTTACTTGTAGCAATGCGTATGTTGAAAGTTTTTAGTGTTTAAGACCTCGCTGGCTAGCATTCCCTGAATCTTCCTGCTCTTATCCATTCCACAAGTACTCCTCATATAAAAGAAATAGAAGTTTATTTATTTAGGAAAGTAACGTTAGATTTTATATAATTGTAACTAATTTTCTTCGTACGAATATTTTAGGAAAAATATACGTAGTCATAAGTTTGATGTTTACTAGTCGTGTCACGAGACAGAAGTGGTAATAAACTAAAATGGTGCACCAGATGAGATTTATAAACAAAATGGGTGAGTTTTGTGTCCCGGGGGTTGATTTGAACCTAATCGGGAACACCTGAGGCGTGACTAGGCGAGGATGCCATTGTCTTCTGCAGGATGTGGATGAAGGAACATGTATACCTGTGTGTTTGTTAACGGTGCCCCTTAGCCGTGAGTCCCTGCCGGCACCCATGCACGTGGAGAGAGATTACGCTCTACCACGCAATGGACTTCAGCTAACAGACAATTGGAACAGCACAACACCTTGGAGCACTGAACTGCGCCTCTGACCACGTACCAAAGCAGTAGCACAGGCTAGCGAGAGAGGCCAGGGCCACACATCTCAGGATCTCACCGACCATATGCCCTCTGACCGAGATCCTCAGCCCAGCCACCTCTTGGTTGCAGTCGGAGCCTATATAACCCCCTAACAGACCTACCGGACCTGCTCCCGGGCATTTTAGTAACCAACACTTCGACTTGTCACAGAGGAGTGGTCCTCTCCAGGTCTGTCCAACATATAGGCAACCACCACCACTAAGATTCCAACCCAGACTTCTTCGTGGGGCTACCTGGTCGCCCGTAGTACTACCTAATGTCATGGCAAATGAAGGAACAACACACTACCCCGTCCTGAACCCGGGGAAATTACTAATTTTTCTTTCCGGCCGGGAATCGAACCGAGCCCCTTGGCCTCCAGTCAAGAGCTCTGACCAAGTCAAGCTGTCGGACTTAGGCGTGTTATTTTTTCTAACTGTTGCATTTAATGGCTTATGTACTCATACTGCTACGAGAATACTGTTCAAGAAACTAAACTGAGACTTAAACACCCATGCCATGATCTATGCGTGAGCCCCAGCAACAGTTACTACTATGGTATATTTCATCAACTAATATAGAATTATGTCATCACTCTCTAGAATAATTTTATATGATTTTCACCTGATGGCCATGGCCAGAAGGCAAGCCCGTCCCGTTTCTTTTAACTATGTAAAGCAGAGTCTTGATACAATGCACGGCCCCTTTCTTCCCTGACTCTGATTCCCGAAGCCTATGATTAACCTTGACTCTCCAGTGAGGTCGTTAAAATATTGATAGTCAATCAACTAATTTTGTGGGTGTAATTTTCTTGCGTTTTAAGGGAGCAAATATCGTAGACGAACAGCTTGTTGAAAATAGTTTTTTTTTCCTTCTACAAAACAGTTGATTATTTTTTCTGATTAGATAACGAATATTTTTAATTTAGGTAGCCTAAACAATGGTATTTTTCGTTTTAGAAAAAATTTGTGTACATAGCAAAAACTACTTTGAACAAAACTGTGAGGTTGGTTTTACAGTAACGGCTATTTTTTTACGTTTAAAAATCTACTCTCAAAAGAAGTATAATTTAGGAATCACTGTCTAATTTTATTAGAGATATTAAAATGCATCTACACTGCCAGTTCTACTATGAATTTCTGTTAAGGGATTTGTTTAAATTAAGGTACTTAACGAGTATTTTTTCTTTCCGAATATTACTCTGCTGCCAAGCAAGCAGAGAAACTTCGGTAGTGTTGCGATTGTCGCTTAGCTCGCATGCTGAAAGTTGTAATAAGTAGGTATATTATACATATTTTTTTTTAAATTGGGACAGCAGTCTGTTTTAAGAACAGTTTGGAGGGTAGCACAACTCAACCAATCTCACTACAGAAGGGACAGTCTATTCTGCAGGACAGATTATTCCTTCTATGAGACAGATTTCTGTAGCAAGGATCTTGTAGATAGTAAGGCTAATAATGAAACCTAGTTTATGGTCCTCAATTTAACAGAATACGAACGCAGAAAAACCGGAGTTACTTTTAACTATGTGAGGAAACTTTGTCCACTCAACATTTTTGGTGTTTATGTTTACGTAAGAAAGATTCGGACGTTAACCACGTGCGTCAAATGAATTTTTTCAAACACTGAATCCAATTAACAATTTGTTAACCAAAATATTCCAGAATTAATATTTTTAATGGACAAAGTAACCCCGAAAATGGCCCATTTATCCCTATAGCTTACGATACCTACAATAATAATTTACCAGTGGAGAGCTCAGTGTGGGGCTGACACAGATACGCCTGTTTCTCGCATATGTGTAAAACTCAAAGCTGTGGACCTGCCGTACAATGTCGTAAAATAAAGGTGGTTAGCTGGGCCTGCTATTTACATGTTTAGTACTTCGCACTTGTATTAAATATCTGCCAATTAATGACCGTGAAAACACTCTCTTAATTATCTTCATCGATAAAGCCAACCGATGAGCTTGACAGACACAGAACAAAATTGAAACGCTACAATATTGACAACACGACAGTAATGCTCATCACATGGAAGAAAAGTTTCTTTGCAACAGTTTTGAAGATGTTAATATAAGAAGTAAATTTGAATGTGGTAGAAAGAAATTTTTATAATACAGATTTAAGTAAAATAGACATAATTTTAACAGAACGTAAGTGTAACACTGTTGTATTGACAGTATTTTTTAGTTTGACCCTAACAAGTATTTGAGGTAGATTCTTTGGGAAGACTCGAAACCATTTACACAGGAAACTGACAAAATTAAAAGAATCTGCCTTTATTATTAGCAATAGCAATATTTTCAGTCAACAGTATTGAATTAAAAAATATGTGGATCCCATTGATTCAGTCGCGCTCGTGTTCCTGAACCCTGTGTGTCTACCTGATGACGGGAACAGATTCCAGTTCCCGAAACGTCGTAACACTGTCTGGAAAACTACTGTGTTTTGTTTCGTCTCTTCATTGTGTCGTTTGTCTTGTCTGTATATGTCGATATCTGTTGCGTTTTGTCTCGTCTACTTGTTGTGTTCTTTTGTTATTTTTCTGTTCGTGTCCGATATCTACTGTGTTTGTTGTTTCGTCTCATCGTTGTGTCGCATGTTATTTGGTTTTTTATTTTATATTTTATTTGTTATTAATTTCATTTATTATCAGTTTGTTCCTTGTTTTTATTTAACCCGATTCCATCTTGGAATTTCATGTTGCGTATGTAGCTTGCTGACTAAAGCATAATCTGCTTATTTTATGGTTTTCGTTTATTTGTTTAGTTTTCTTTGACAGTCATTCAATTTGCAATGGAGTACGTCCGAGAAACTGAATCTAGTCACGATAGGGTACAGTAGTTTTAAAACGTTGCGTAGCCTACTGTTTGCAATGCAGCACGACACATTAGAAACTTCTGGTCGTTAAACAGTTTTTCATTGTTGACAGTGTTGGCTCTTGGAGGGTGCGGTATTTGATTGAACGTATTTCCACGCTTACGTAATATCACGCTCGCAGGGGCTAAGAGATTCCAGTATTGGAGAACAGTTGAAAAGAATTTTTTATAAAATAGAGTAACGTTTGTGGATTTTTTCTCGACGATACGCTCTGTGCTGGCAGCGAAGGCATGCGGCTAGTTCAAGGCGAGACACCTGCTATCCGTCATCACGAAAGTTGCGATGTTTTCTGTGGGGGGTGAGCGCAGAAAACGCATGTTTCCGCCCGACTTTCTCGCGGGCCGCGGATGTAGGTGCGACCGGCAAAAAAAAGCGAAGTGAATGTACCGATGCAAGACGTGTTCAGCGACGAAAGGGAGCTCCTAACCGTGTCCGTTTATCACTCAGCGCGGTAAGTTATCACTTCTTTCCGGTTCCGATTATTGCCAGGCGTCCCACTTCCACTTCCACCTTGCAGTTACATTGCAGCTCGAGGAGACAGGCATGCGACGATCTGCGTGGCAGCGGCGTAACCAAGGTTTTTTTTTTTTTGGGAAAGGGGGAGGGGGATATTTTAGTTGCAATGTACAATACAGTAAGTTGCCAAATTGCATGTCTATACTTTGGATAAACAATCCTCGCATCAAGAGAAACAAAACGCGTTAGGCTAAATGGACATAGGTCCGAAATCGCACCATTTCTGCACTACTCCGCTGTCGGTGACCCATAAACCGCAGGATTAATCATGAACATTGATAGAAACGTGTGAACCGTACGTCATGTATTGCGAACTGTAGTGCAGAAACGGTGTGTTTTTGAACCTATGTCTTCGTAACATTTTTTGTTCCTTTGCATACGAGGACTGTTTCCCCAAACTATTGTCATGCAATTAGGCAACATTCGGTTCACATCTATACATACCGTACATACTCGCATACAGATGATAATTTATTTTGTTTGTTTGGTATCATCTGCCGTATTTCAGAATCTCAGTACTGTAGCGACATATTACGGTTTTCTCGATTTCGGAAGGGTCGGGGAGTGGAACTACAAAATAATGTTGCAGGGAAGACTTCCTACAAAATTTTTCTTTCAGTGTGGATACGCATCTGCTGCACGGGAATGTAGTCTTCATTTCCTGAAAGTAGTAGCTCCTCGAACCAAGCCGTGAAATGGCTTCGACATACTCTACAGGGATCTGACGCTTAAGAGTTAGTATACGCTAGTTTTTTTAAGGTACAGACACCACCACAAGGAAGGCCGTAAGTCGAATATAACACGTCCGTCAAACACCTCATCGCTAGAGCCCACGATTTTTGGTGAAAAGAATTCTGCAATAGTTTGTTTCAGTACCTTGTGTGCACATGTGCAGCTCTGCTTCTTGAGTATTGGCAGAATGTAGGCGTGGCTCATTTGACTTGTGCCAGCAGGGACAAGGTTACTGCGACACCACACGTCTGTGATTTGCGGGTAAAACCCCGAGACGCTGAGAGTTACAAACAGCCAATCGCTGACCACGAAGCAGAGCTGCATTTGTGCACATAAGGCATTGAAACAAATTGTTGCAGAATTCTTTTCACCAAAAATCGTGGGCTCTAGCTATAATACAAGCATCGTAGTTGAACTTTTTACGTTTATTTAGACTGTGATCAGTCCAGCAATTTAAGAATATCAAAAGTTGCTGGTCTGATTGCTTCCAAAATATTGCTTACAAGTTTAACTGCCATGTATGTACTGTACAACAAGATTAAAATAGAATACACGCTGTAATAGCAAATGTCTATATTATAATAATTCTCAGAATTTCAAAACGAGGAATAATTAAATCTATTAACCCGAATGATGCAGAGCGTAAGTGTGATTTGTTCGTAAATGTATTTAAATTATGTTTCTGGTGGTTTGCTGGGAAAAATCTAAATTCAAAAGGTGACTGATTAGGAAGAGGCAAATTGTCATAACAAATGGTAAGTACAAATCTGTGACTGTTGAAAGTGAGTAGAGCCAGTGATTTTTGGTGAAAAGAATTCTGCAACAATTTGTTTCAATGCCTTATGTGAACACCTGTTTCTCTACTTCATGGTCAGTGTTAGGAAGTTCTTAACTTTCGGCGTCGCGGGGTCCTACCCGCATATCACGGACGTGTAGTGTCGCGGTAACATTGTTTTGGTTGGTGCAGTCAAATGAGCCACGCCTCTGCACTACTATATTCTGCCAATATCCACGAACCAGAGTTGCAGGTGTGCACGTAAGGCATTGAAACAAGTTGTTGCAGAATTCTTTTCTCCAAAAATCACTGGCTCTAAAAGTGAGTAATGACGTATGTGTAGGGAATCTCACAATTAGAGGGTCGAACAATGTTGGAGGCAGGTAGTGTTAGACCTTCCACGAAGTGGACACCCACGTGTGCTTCAACAAACAATAGACACTTAGCAAGCTGCATTCCAAGTCATGTCTGGAAATGCGATTTATTGTACTTCACGTGAATTGTGGAAAGCGACATTAAGGTCCACAAATCCTGCCTAGTGACGCTCTCTGCGGTGTCCGTCCTATGCTGCGGGCTTCTTTCGCTTCTGAAAACAGGCACGTTTTCATCGCTTTCCACCTGTTCGCACATATCGCATGCGACATTAATGAACCTAAAAGTTGCAGTTGAATTCTTTAGACTACGAATGTTGGATAGAAATACTAAAGGTAAATACTTGATACTATTTATGCCTACTGTGTAAGCAAATATTATGCAAGAGTGAAACTTTATTTAACATAATCGCCGCCAAAAAAAGTATGAAATTTCAGTGTCGTAAATAGTTCTTCGGAAATACTTCACTCGGGCAAAATGTTTTTCCAGAGTTGGTAGAAACCATTTTGTGAAACATTTGTAATTGCGTTATCTGTTTGTTTTTGCCTGGAACCACTGATTTGTTGTAAAAAAACGTTGCTACAGCTTGTTTATTTCATTAGAGTCCTGAAAATGTCACGTTTTCTTTTAGGCGCAAGCTAGAGTTCGTAGTTCATAATTGGCCGTGATTTACTAACACTTCCTGGAAGTATCTGAGCCAATAATTAAACTGTAGCTGAAACAGGCCCATTTCACTGTGTCAGCGAGCAGCTATACCCGCCGTACGGTAACTTGATACTTTCTGGAAGCCCTACTTCTAGCTTAGATCTGCTTTCACACTAACTATGAAACCTTCCGCCAAACGTCAACAATAACATTGCCAGGCTGACGGCTGTACTGCAAGCCGGCATACATTGTTCATCCGCCGCCACTAACTACGTCACCTCTAAAATATTGTAATAAATGCTAAATGTAAATAAACATTTTATTTCATTTCCTGAAAGTGAACACATTATGTACATAATCCATTAAACGATTTTCAATATTTTAGCCGCTGTTCATATAGTACAAAAGAATTATTTCTACGACATTAATGCCAATCCAACCATCCTCAAAGTATCGTATAACAGATGTTTAACTGACTTTTAAAATAATTATTACAAACAATTTTCATGCTCGCGGACGTGTAATAACAAAAATTAATTTATTAATACGACCGTATTGCTTTTTCTTTTGCTTACATAGTTGTATGGTAATAACGCAACTACTCCTGGCAATTTTTTTTCCAAACGTTCTTTTGTCAAATTGTCAACTTACCGTACGGCGGGTATAATAAACAGCTGCTATCACATTCAGCGCACACACATTCTTGGAGGTTATAGCCTACAAGTAAGTGAAACCACGAATATTTTCCGGTCTCCATTGCCTTACGTGCGCACCTTGAGCTCTGCTTCATGGTTATTGGTAGAGCCGCGATTTTAGGGCGAAAAGATTTTTGCAACATTTAGTTTCGATGCGTCATGTGCACACCTGCAGCTCTGCTACATCGTCTGTGGTTGGATGATTTTACTCTCACTTGCATTGGCAAATTATAGACGTACAGACTCACAATAATCTTATTCTGATTTTTCAGACACGTTTCTCATTTGACTGCACCAAAGACACGCTGCCAATAACCTTGAAACAGAACTGCCGATGTGCACGTGAGTCACTGAAACAAAGTGGGGCAAAAATCTTTTTGCGACAAAATCGTGGCCCTAGTTATTGGCAGAGTATCTTTGTATAGAGGCTTCGGTCGCTTGATAACCAACGATGAGGGCAATGTTACTGAAACACCACATGCCTGAGATTAATGCGTAGAACACACAGATCTAAGAGTTAAAATCTTCCAATCCCTGACCACGAAGATTTACAGAAGTGCATATAAGGCACTGAAACAAGTTGTTGCAAAATTCTTATCACCAAAATTGAGTGGTTCTATGTATGCTTAACCTATAATTTTGGTTTTTCTGCTCTCGCCGGTAATGTAGATGTGCCGAACTTCAGCGCTCATACATCTCAATTCACAAGTCTCAAACGGTTTGGTACAGCTAATTATTGTATCGTAGCAAATAGGCCTACGCCAAGCTATTTTGTTTATGCATAGCCTATAAAATATTTTATTACCAAACTAAAAGAGTTTTACTTAAATGTTCTTATTCTATCAAAGAAATGCGTGGTAAGTTTTTTTTCGTTAATAGTTCAAATAACATAGTTACAAGATATAGTTAAAATAAGGTCAACAAATGTATACATATATAGCACATATGGCCATATTGAATTATGCCTAAATTGTAATGCACCTTTCAATGTTCTTTGTGATGGTAACACCCAACATTTATTTAACGTACAGGATAACTATTTTATTTTAGCTTATTGTTATGTATTTTCCATAACTCTATGGTGAAAATAATACACCTATCATAATACGACAATATTGGCAACTGTTAATTGTGTATATTTCACCATGAAAGATGGTATTGTGTTTACAGTGGAAGTTTTTTACAAACAAGTTGCCAATATCTCGCACCATTTTTTAAACTGAGCCCCTAAGGTGCAATATTAGTTTTTTTTTATTCTGGTTCCAGAATGCTCACGTTTGTCTTGCGAAGTAGCTCGTCCGTGAGAATCGTAATTTATCATGCTAAGAAAACAGGAAAACTGTTAGACCCGTCCTACATACAAACGCGGTGACAATGTTTTAGTGTACTTTTTTCTTTTCTTTCTGTGCCAGCCGCTTAAGTTAAAATTCTGATTCTCAAAATGCGAGAGAGTAGTTTTAGATACTAGCCTACTAATTATTTTGACGACAGTATTGATTACACTAATAATGTTTATGAAATCGGTGCAGTGAGAACACAGTTGCAACTTCAGAAATAGACATGCCTTCAACCACCAGACAACGTGGACATGTTGGTTGTTACTCCGACCGATGTACAACTTTCCTTTCAGTTCTCGGCTAATGTGTGTGAAACATCGCTATCGACTGGAAACTAGCGTGCAGTTATTTTACACTTCTTGTAAAATCCTTTGTACTTCCTGAAGGGAATTGTTACGCTGTGTTTTTAACTACAGAAATTCTCGACTATGTGTGATTTAAAAAAAAAATATGTTTTTCAGTTTTGAAACTTAATCGTATAATGGACTCATCACGCTAGAATGGCCTTTGTAAAAAAAAAACCTATCGAAAAAGTATATAACTTACACAGCACAGAACACGTGCCTTACAGACTCGTGCATTTACGTGAATTCTAGCACGTGTGTCGACCAGTGTTACCTCACGTGTACAAAGTGGTCAGTGGACAGGAGAGAGGTTGAAGCCAGGGGGAGGGGGGATCGTGGTGTCGGCGACCGGCCAACATTCCCACCTCAAGGCCGTCTGAGACTGCAGCTGTTCATTCCCTTTCTAGTTTCCTAGCGGCCTGCTTCACACAGCGCGCCGAGTCTACAGGCTTCATTCACACAGCTGACTTTCAAACTATTCCGCAAACCCGTATATACCGGATGTATCGCCTATGAATAGAGACCCTGGTTTTTCGCGAAAAGAATTTTGCCCCACTTTGTTTCCGTGTCTTACGTGCACATCTGCAGTTCTGCTTCACGGTCAGGGATTGGATGTTTAAACTATCGCGAGCCTTGGGAATCTACCGACAAATTACGACGTGTGTTGTTGCAGGAACATAAATTTTAATTGGCTCATTCAAATGAGATACGGCTATTCACATATAGGCCTACACGCTGCCAATAACCATGAATCAGAATTGCAGATGTGTACGTACGGCACTGAAACAAAATAGGGCAAAAGTTTTTTCGCGACAAAATCATGGCGCTACCTATGAGTCGTTAGGTGCATTTACGTTCCTTAGTTGCTAATTGAAAAATATGTAAAAGTACTTTCCATTTTTCTCGGTAAAATGTCATATTCTTGACGTATTTGTCGCTACGTAATATAGTCAAGCCACCCTGTCGATTACCGAAATAAAATTAAATATTTTACGGGTAACTTCCAAAGACCAACAATATGGCGCTACGCCACTAATCTGGACGTCACATGACGAAGCTGACGACACGTTTTCTCTTGGCAGACTATATCTAAACAAAGCAGGAAGCAATGTCGGGATACGCAAGAACACCTGCGTAAATACACCGGACGACCCACGGGTGATACATGTATGTTTGATTAGTGCTTTAGCTAAGGTATCTACGCGGTTTTTTTATATTTGTATTATCTTTCAAGCTCAAACGAGAGCAGGCATCACGTATGTTAGTCACTTATGTTAAAAAAATAGTTTTTTTCCGCGATAGTTGATTTTTGTAAGACAAATGCTTCGGTTTCTACAACTTAATCAACTAAAGAAAATTTATTTAACATAATCAGCTAACGCTATAGCATTTAGTATATTAAAACATTGGGCAACATGGTGAAACCTATAAACGAAACTGACGAACAGATTTTTGATATCTGCTCTCGTTTAGGCTTAAAAAAATAATTATCAGAAAAAAGAATAAACGGCTGAGCTTGCGATTTCAGCAGTTTGAATGAGAAATCGACGTTAAAATTACTTGAGGTACGCCTTATAAACTCCGAAGCGACAGAGCCGTGAAAGCGACCGTGCACATTGACCAACATACCGAACATTGAGATAGCGTGCAATGTTACAGCCGATCTATTTTTACAATTGATCTTAAAATATTTTTCATGAAATTTTTCTGTAAGTTCATTGCACATTTATATTAGTTTTACATACTTCCGGTTAGTAAATGTTTCTAGTACTATAGAATGAAAAGGCAATTTAAATTAACTTTGGAAGGCTTGGAAAACGGATGTTTAGTGATCACGCTGTCTTTTATGATATTCCGTACTTGTCTTACGTGAGTTCTCTCTTCGTACGCTAGTACAACGGACACAGTAAAAAAACATATTTCCCCGCACACTACAGCGATTATGAAGTGAGTGGTAGGCGGTGCTCACCAGCATAAATCACATCTGAATTTGTTCTAAGTCGTGTTCAACTTGTAGTCTTTACCTAGAAGATTTTACTATTTAAACAATTACATTCTATAGTTTTTGCTTTATGCCATGCCGGTCAAAATTTCGCTGTTTTTGTAACTTGCCCAAAAAACTAAGATACATATTCCTCGAAGTTTGTATCTCACAGAAACAGTATTTGCATTAAAAACTGCGAACATGACAAAAATTTTCCTTTCGCTTCTTCCCTGCGATGGGTATTGCATCTTTATTCGCCGTGAACGATATTATCGTTGGCATCTTTACGGTATGGGTAAGTTCCGAAAACAGAAATTTAGGATTTCAATGTAGGTTATCATTATGCAAAACTATGTACTGATAACTTTTTGGGCTAAAATATGTATATACTTTAATAGTATTTTATGTAAATACAAATGTGTGCGGTATTTAGATCTTTTCCATCATAATTTACTATCGTATCCTTGCGTATGGAATCCACAAAAAGTATTTTTGTACACAGCTAACAGAATTTACTAAAATTCTTTTAATTCTTATTTTATTTTATCTTTATGTAAGTTGGCTTCGAATAGTTGTAGGATCTAAGAATTTAAACTCTGTGTTTGCCCTAGCGCATGTCAATAATTAAAAAAACTAATTACGTAATCGTTCAGTTTATCCTCGCGGTGCGATGTCCAGGACGGAAAAGTGTGATGGAGTCAACAGTAATTAGCACTTTCTAATTAATTCATTCTCAAGTTTCCGCGTTGTTTGCCTCTGCTCTGCCTTGAACTCCGTGTTGAGGTTACGTCACAATACAGGCGCTAACTGTGTTGTGCAATGTTGTTGTCCTAGGTCAGCGACTATACTATTACGCTACTCTTTTGTTACATGACCAAACTGAACGCTGACCTATAGGCAAATATATGGAATTGTGTACTTTAGCAGGGGTGATAGAACGATATTTTTTTTCAGCAAAAATCGTTGGTATACACTCTAAATATGAATTAGTGAATATTCACCGATTCACGCCGATGGATAGAGCAGTTTCAACAAATTGAATCGGTGAGGAAACACTGTGAAATTGGTGACTATTCACTGATTCCCATAGTGCCAACATTCCGCAAGTTAATTAGTGGATGTCCACAGAATTTCCAGTAATTTATCACTGATTCAATGAGTGAAAACTGTTCTTTGAAAACACCTGGAAAAAACTGCGAATATTCACGGATTCACACTGCGAATATTCACGGATTCACACTGCGAATATTCACGGATTCACACTGCGAATATTCACGGATTCACACTGCGAATATTCACGGATTCACTTGTGATGTTGGCACTCTTAAATGAAATAAGTTATCACTCACTAATTAAACAGTGACTGTTTTCACCTATTAACATTTTTGAAATTGCTCCATACGTCAGCTTGAATCAGTGAATATTCACTAATTCAGATTTAGAGCGCAGGACATAGCGTGTTATGGGCTGCGATATGGAGCAGTTCAATTAGGTCACGTAGTGAGATAAGCAATGCTCTTGTATCTTTTGGTCAGCTACATTATGTTAAGACTAGAATTATTTGCTTGGAGCCTTGGACATACTCCATTACGAAATTAATGACCGTCAAAGAAAACTAAACAAATAACAGAAAACCATCAATAAGCAGAGTTTTAGTCAACGGGATACATACAGAACGTGAGATTCACAACAAATGGAATCGGGTCAAATAAAACAAGTAACAAACAGATAATAAAGGAAAGTAATTACAAGTAAAAAAAAACAATTTAACATGCGACACAACGATGAGACGAAATATAAACACAGTAGATAACAGACACAAACAGAAAAAAACAAACGACACAACGATGAGACGAAACAAAACACAGTAGTTTTCCAGACACAGTGAAATGACGTTTCGGGAACTGAAATCTGTTCCCGTCATCAGGTACACATGTGGTTCAGAAACACTAGTTCCCGAAACGTCGTTACACTGTTTATCTGGAAAACTACTGTGTTTTGTTTCGTCTTATTGTTGTGTCGTTTTGTTATTTTTCTGTTCGTGTCTGATATCTACTGTGATATTTCGTCTCATCGTTGTGTCGCATGTTAACTTGGGTTTTTTGTTTTTTTATTATTTTCCTTTATAATCTGTTTGTTCATTTTTTTTATCTGCCCCGATTCCATTTTTTGGAATTTCATGTTGTGTATGTATTTCTTTGACTCAAGCATACTATGCTTATTTACGGTTTTCTATTATTTTTGTTTAGTTTTCTTTGACAGTGATTTATTTCGCAATGGAGTAAGTCCAAGCAACTAAATCCAGTCATGCACTCCCATTGCACAGATCTTTCAAATATCGTAACATTACGTTAAGTTTGCTTGTTAGTGTTCCTCTGTTACATTGACTGTTAGTTGTGTATCGTATTTTTTTAATAGAATTTTCATAAAAAAAGTCAGCGTATTGCATTTGTTACTTATATACTCTTTGAACAGTTGATTCGTGAAAATGTATATAGGTCAGATTATCCTCGTGGTATACTTGCATAATAGACTTTTATAATAGAAATGTGAATTTTTGTAACTGCCAAATCAAATTGATTTGGGTTAGCAAAAATAAATAATTCGATATTTTTAATTTTAAAAACTATCACATACTTATCAATTTACATAGAATATCACAATTAACTTTCAATGTTGTTACAAAACGTGTTTACGTAAGTAATTAATCAACTCAAGTACCATGCAGAATATTTTGCAGGTACAGACCATTGTAAGCCACGGTCCGATGTATTTAGCGTACTCGATGCACGGAAGCGCGGGATAAATAAAGGCGGTAAAGGTGAGCGCATATAGTGTTTCATCGGATCTCCTGTAAGGCAAAGGCCCTGAACTGCCCGTATCATAAAACAGTACACTTCATTGTCGACCACTACTCAAATGGACAAGAATACTTGAATTATATTTGAGGTGATCTTTCATATTCGGACGTGATAGACAAATGCCCAGAGTTCTGATGCAAATATTATTTAAATTTAACTTGCAATACCAAATATATAAGTATTGTGGTGCACATTTTTACCCTCGGAACATAACTTCAGAGGAAATTGAACTAATTCTAAGAGGTCCTGTGCTACACGCAACGTTTCGTCTTACGCGTAGAATCACGTAAGTATCACTTTATGGATAATAATCTTGGTAAGACGAAAGAGTCAAGTATATGAAGGCTATTTTAGGACATGGTTTCGATGTTGAGCCGTTGCTGGAGGTGTGGTTAATGCCCTGGATCCTGAAACGTCTGAATTGTTAGTTTCCAGAGAGGAAGTGAGCTAACACTCGCTAAATAATAGTGTTGCCTGCCATAACGCAAGTAGGCGTGGTCCTTCATCTTCCCAGGAAAGGTTTACGCTCCCTGGGGCAGCTTCGTGCTCTGCCGCGAACCACACACGCCCAGAGGGCTCCCTGGATCGTCGTCGAAGCCCCCGGAGAGCGCAGTGAAGGCGTGACCTCTCGTGTATCGGCTTTCTATCCAGCGCGTCTGGGCCAGCTGTAGGCACCATCATAATCCTCCCTCTCCCTCCCACTTGGATTCTTCTTCCAAGAGCCCCGGTGCTGTCCAACAACGTTTTCCGAATCGTTAACCGGAGGATATGCGATCAGATGGAGGTATCTCGGTACCGTGCACATGTAGTCGTGATCATGATATGTATCAAGGATCAGTGGTGCGAAAACTATATCTACCTTATAAGAGCACCCCCCGTATTTAGGGTTGTTGCCTACCTTGTAGTCATGGCTGGGTCGAAGATACGGATTGACACGATAAGTTACAATCGGCAGTGCTCAGTCATTTTTAACGATATCGCTATCGGACAAATATTGTTTTGCTGTACTGGGAATAAGCGAATATTGTTACGGGAAAGTAAATTTAATGAGAAAAATATAAGAGATGATTTACTTTTTTTTTTTTTTCATATTGAAAATATTTTTTGTTGAAGGTTTTCATGGTATTTTAAATACACTTTATAAAAATTACCATAGAAATGTGGCCATCACAGAGATCAACAAAAAGTATTTGGTGGCATATACGTGTGTTCGTCAGCTACTGTGAGCCACATAGAATATAATTTAACATGTATATCTATAGTTAGTTCACGTCACGGTTCTCAAGACGACAGCGCTCTTAATAACCTTGAAATGGAGAGTGAGGGGGCAAGAAATATTGTGAATTGCTAGAATTGTGTAACGAATTTATTAAGTTATAAGTATAATGAAAAAAACCCAAGGGTTAGTTTAATTCAGATGACCCTTCTTTAAAAAAAAACTCTACAATGAGCACTGTTAATTCTTCGGCTGGTTAATGCATCATATCCCTCTTGTAAATAACGTCGTAGCCGTCTGTGTTCAATCTTTGGTGGAATGATGAAACGTACTCGGGTAAAATTACGTTTTAAGATTTTTGAATTGTAGATCAGTTATCCACGAAGAGCATATCGGTATTTTATACATACACACACATACACACATTAAACAGAGTATCCGAAGTCACTTTTAAGCATACCGTAGTAAAACTGACTGGGCGAGATGCAGAGGGACTATAGAAAATAAATTGAGGTGTGCACGTCACATCGCGTGACTGGTAATCTCCTGGCTCGGGAACATATTTCTGGAAGGTACATTGCTTTCGTAGCGTTTCCACAGTGTGATCAGTGTAAGTCGATCATGGGCCAGGCGTCTCAAGACTTTATCGCAAATAACAGTAACGACCCAGTGGACGTTGCAGGCTTTACGCCTCGTCTACAGCGAGTTCATTAGAAAAGGTGTCTCACAACTTGGTACAATGACAGGAGCTGGGGGAGGAGTCAGCCGTTGCATTTGTTAAGGAGCCATCCCAACATTCGTCTGGAACTATTTCGGGAAACCGTGTCAAACCGAAATCAGGACGGTCAGAGCCGGGGATTGAACCCGGGTCCTCCCGAATAAAGAGTCCGACATGTTACTGTTGCGTCACCTCGCTCGGTGCAGTTAATGTGCGTCGATTTCCTAGTTACAAGGAATCCGCGGTTGGCACAGTGGCTAAAGCACTTGCCTCCCCCCTAACAAGAAGATACGGTTTAGATTTCCGGCGGGATCGGTCCTTGGACTTTAGCACGTGGGAATCGTGCCGGACGAGTCCACTGATCGGTGGGTTTCTTCAGGGATCTCCCATTTCCCCCGCCCCCTCATTTCTGTGCTACTCCATACTCGCATGTCAACCTTCACCAGCGCTATAGTCTTGGATGTTGAGTGCTGACCAAAATCTCATCTCTTCACTTCTTCCTAGTTGCTGGCGACGATGTTTGACGGTCTTTGGTTCGCGTATAAAAGCCTGTTAACATTAAAATTTGTACTGTAGGAAGTCTGATATTTCCCTTGCTTTGGTGATGGAAATTGTCGCATCACTCAAGGAGATTTTTTAAACCTAAGATTAAAGTGACACTAAATCACCAGATCGGCGTTGAAACGTAAAGGACGGAACTTTTCTGGTTTTCAGACGTGGGAGAACAGCAACATAACAGTATAGAAAAAGTGACACCGAGTTATAACTAAATAAGCGAAATAGAAACGCATGTATTACCGGCCATATGCCAAACATCGCTTGAACTTTGCTTAGATCTGAATCAAGTATCAGCAGTTTTCTCATCAAATATTTCGTCATAAGATATTTCGACAAGTAAATTATGAACCACTTTACTTCGTAACAAAAGCTAAAGACAGTAGGCCTATTGGGTTTCAGAAGTCGACTTAATGGTTAAAACATCTACGCAGTAGTAAAACATTGGACTCGCATTCGGGAAGTCCTGAATTTGATTCCAGGACCGGTCTTCCACGGTTATCCGAAATCAGTTCAGGCGAATGCTGAGGTGCTTCCTTACTATAGGTCATGGCCAATTACTTCCCAGTTTTCTGTCTGTCAGAACCATTGGTTCCGTCTGCGATGTCCTCTCTGTTGAAGAGACGTTAAGTCCAACTGCCTACCTACATCAGTGCAGTTAATCACGTGTATAGTAAAACATTTGCCACCTATAACATGTTCGGTTTTTACGACCTAATGCACAATATAAACAGGTGAAAGTATGTGTGCGATGAGGTTAATCTGTTTAAAAACAGTTAAAATAGTAAAACGTATTATTACAATGTGAGAAATGATTATAGCTAAGTATAATATAGTGTGTATTGAAGTGGATATTAACTCTTAATTAAACTGGCCGTTTAAGGCAAAGCCAGCGTAGGATTATATACCTACTAGAGTTTAATCGAGAGCAAATATTTGCAACTTTCTCTTAGCCATCGGTATTAACCAACATTTAGCAACCTCAATCCCGCACACACCCTTTAACGTTTCTCATTTTGCCTTCGCGACACTAGTCATGCAAGTGAACGTGCGACAGACTGAGGCTACTTTCAGAGACTATTCAAGTTACCTCAAAGCCTTTCACCTAATATTAATCTTCACTTTCTACCCCAATGTCTTTCACATCTAATAAAACCTAATTATTTAGCGATGTTAAGATAAACCTATTTGGACAGCTCATTGTGGAATGAACGTGAAACATTACATTTTCTGTCAATTTAATGTCTACGTTTAAAAATGACTCTGACCAATCTAAAACGAAAGTTCTGAAGGCTGATGAAACTCTGTTGATGTTACAATAAAATAGTCTTTATTGAAGTCGCTGACTGCGAAAACGTTGGCCTTAAACATTTATATATTTTAAAACTTGTTTTGCGATCATATATTTTGTACAGAACGAGTAATTTGGAAATGTGCTGTAAGCTTCCCAAAAGTGTTTAAATGGCCTAAGTTTGGAATAATCAGTTTGCCACAAACTGATATAAAATATTGGACGTTCAAGTGTCGTCAGCTTGGTTAAGCTAAAGAAAGGGCATTTTCATTATGGGAGTGCCAATTCGTGTAACGAATAAGCAATGCAAAATTTAATACGTTATTGCAAATTTTTAATTGCAAGTATGTAAAGCGAGGTTTGTGGTAATCGGGAGATCGTGAGCTATTGAAATAATACCTTAAATTTGGTAGGGAATGTATAATTTTTCATGGGTAATTAGGGACATGAGGAAGAAATGCGGATGAAGGCTGTTCTGTGAGAGTCAAGGAACAAGCTTCTGTTTGAGGACGACGAAGGGGTCTAGACACCCCTGCTGTGGTAAGGTCCGTTATACTGGCTGACATTTAACATACTTTAAAACAGGTGAATTGAATTTCGCTTTATTTAATAAAGCAGGCTAAACGACCAGTTACAACTAAACAACATAAATTATTTATAATTTGAAAGTGCGTGGAAGTATTTTCAGTTGTAGCAAGGGCGGAATAATCCAGGCAAGATAGACGGTAGTGGTCGGATTTTTGTAACGTGCACAATGGTTGGCTGATTCGAAGACTGCTTTGAGGAGCAATCTCCGAACCAGATGGAGAACGTCTCTAGGTTGGCAACCATGGCATTACTTAGTTTTTTTTTTTTTTAGTCTCTTGCTGCAGGATCAAGAGACGCGGGCTGTCGAGTGCTACGTCGATGACATAATTACGTATCGCCCGAGTACAGACGACGTACCAGTATTTCTTGGAGTTGGTTTCAGAACAAGAAACCTCACGTGTTGGGCCAGTAGTAGCGCCGCGAACTTTTCACGAAAAGAATTTTGCCAGAGTTTATTTTCAATGCTTTACGTACAAATCTGCAATTCTGCTACATGGTTATTGGCAGCGTATCTTTGTGAAGTTACGTCTCTGATTTGACTGTGCCAATCGCAGTAAGTTTACTGCAACACCACTCCTCCGTGATTTGCCGGTAGAATCCCAAAACGCGTGCCTGACTATGCAGCAGAACTGCTGATGTGCCAGGGGCGTCATTTATGAGGGGGGGGGGGACAAATTCCACCCCTGGATTTAGAATATTAAATGTAACAAAATTGATTCTTTATATTTTTAATTTAAATAGTGCTAACTTAAGCACATAAAACTTAAGTTTTATTATTAAAGTTTTTAATTTATACATGCTTGATTAATAAAAAATTTGCCCCCCCCCTACACACACCCCAAACAAAAACCTGAAATTATGCCCCTGAGATGTGCACGTAATGCACTGGTATGAAATGGGTCAAAATTATTTT
This sequence comes from Medauroidea extradentata, assembly GCA_003012365.1. Taxonomy (NCBI): domain Eukaryota; kingdom Metazoa; phylum Arthropoda; class Insecta; order Phasmatodea; family Phasmatidae; genus Medauroidea; species Medauroidea extradentata. Next base: position 58,988 of record PNEQ01023005.1, read on the forward strand.
CGCCAAAACTTCGTGGTCCTAGCGATTATAAATCGTGTACCTAACTGTCCAGAGATCCCGTAGACAACGAGCGTTGCGAAAACATCTCGGTGAATTACGGCCACCGCAAACTGGTGTAATAGATCATCATCGCAAATAAGGCATTAACTTGATAACTTCACCACATCATTGTGACAGCCAGCGATACATTCACTTTACTACATTATGTACCCGCAGAGCTACACCGTGACAACTATTGGCAATATAATTTGACTACCGAAACTCGTATCACTAGTACGGTCCGCGACATATTTGATAATGAAAGAGATTTTTAAACATAATTTTAGTATGTATTAAATTAATGTCGACAAAAATTGTGCTGAGTGTAGTATATATATTTTCAGAGCCCCACGTCGAAGCCTATCGCTCGTGAGAACTTCTTGTCCAAGAATATGCACACGTACGATGTACATAAGTTTTAGATATAGGCATAATTGGGCTGACGTAGAGTACGGAATCGTCCTATGTTTGACTTAACCTCACTCGGTTGTATTCTCAAAGGCTAAAGTGATGGAAAGCTTCATATCACAGTGCACTCAGAAAAATGTGGATGGCAGCTAGAGTACTCGAGCATTCGCCGAACAGAGTGGTAGGGTCCGATACTGTTAGCTGTCGGATAAATAACGAGCTTGCTGTTAAGAGACGTCTGGGCGTGTTGCTTTTTTTTTAACTCCTTGGAGACAGCAAAAAGGCTGATCGATATAGGCAGCACTGGTACGCGTATCAAAAGTACCTCATTTATAAGCGGACAACTAAATTTGCACACAGTGTTGCCATATTAGTATATTGGATTTTTAGCGGCGAGCCTTTCATTTTATTTCTGAAAAGTATAGCGTTAAGTCAAACGAATAAACGAATGCATCTATCGTTCCTTTTTGCATATCTGTTTGGTATTTTTTCAGACAACGGTGTGGAAAACCCGATTTAGCTATTTCGTAGGACCCCAAAAACAAGTTTCTAATACGCAGGCCATATTAAAAAGTAGCATAGTTCGGAGAGTATATCTTATAATATATTAAGATCTTGAGAACAATAAGTGTTTACGGCTACGAGCTAACGTTCGTGACATGCTATACTGTAGCTGAAACACCAGGCGAGGAATTTTCTGAACCTCCGGTAAACAAAGTCGCCCTGTAAATGGTAATCTGCAGCTGCTTCTCAAAAATGACCGGTATACTGTTTTAAATAAACGAACTGACTTAATTGATCTCAAATTAATGCAGTAGAATGTAAGATTCGGGCCGCAGTTTCTAGTAGGCCTCCTGTAGAGGAATGCAACGAAGGAGATTTCGTTTGTTCCTTTTCACTTCATTCTAATTAATCACCCTCCTTCCCACCCACCGTCTATCTCTTAGAACAAACATATTTGAGTCTTATTACATTGAAACTATTTTTTTTTTTATTAATTCAGTGCCAAAGTTTAGGTTTTCTTTTGAGGAATAGTCTCAATTGGCAGATGAAAAAAAAAAGAAGTCGGTGATGGCAAGAAATATATTTTACTGTCAATCATTTTTGAATGAGTACTTAATCGAAAAACGGAGTGTTTTATTTATTCACTTGGCGCATAGTTATTTTCACCTGTGTTTTTTCTTGAAAGACTGGAAGCACAACAACCTGGCTTCGAAGGACACTGATCATATCCCAGCAGCAGGACCTATGCAGAAGATGCATCACTTTGAGAGTGCAGCTCGCCAGCGAGTGCTTGATCCAGTTGCGTGCGGGAGCAGATTACCACGTCGCCTCCGGCCAGAGGGGCGCGGCCAAGATTTTCTTCCTAAAATGGGGCTGGCGGTTGACGGACAAACCTGCAGAGAGCAGTCTTCAAGCCGCCAATCAGCGCGGCGGGAGAAATTCGCCCGTGCCCTTGTTCGGAGATGAACGCCCCTCGCCTCGGGGTTATTGTAGGTCGCCGACGAGCTCGAGAGTCGTATCGATATCCCTCTGCCTTTCACTACCAGGTCACTTATTTCACAAGGGCATGTGCGAAGATAAAATTACACTGGTAGGTTAACAGGGTACACGTGGGTGCACAATTTAAGCCTGCGTGTTTATGTTCAGTTTATTGTTCGGCTTTTGCCTTCGAGGCACGAACTTTCTACAGAGAATTATGTAAAGTTATACGCTAAACGAAATAAAAAGTTATATAAAAGTCAGCTTTCTACAGACCACATAACGTCGGGGTTACGGTTTAAGTAAGAATCTTCGCTTGTAGATTTTTTGATCATCACCGTAACCAAAACTGCCCACACAGTTACTCTGTTTGTAGGGGAATAATTGAAAGAAAATTTGGGTCTACATTTGGAGAAAATTACTGCGAACATGGGAATTACAATCGAGTGTGGCATTTAAAGTATTCCCAATGATTACAAATAAAGATGGACACACGTCTATACTTGAATACTAAACTTATCAATCTCGTTAGACGTCAGATTAAACACAACATAGCTTGCACCGCTTATTTGTCTCGTTAAATGAGTTTTCATTGTAGCTAAATTACATCTGATACATATGTTTAAATGTAATTAACTCAAATTCACGCACCCCAATGTGCTGTGGTGTTAGGTATTTGATTAATAAAAATCTATGCGCACACTGCAGATGTTCGTGGGAATGGTGTGAAAAAATCATATTACAAACGTAGAATTTTCTTCCGCTGAACTAGAAAACTTGTTAATTACAAATACAGAACTATAACCTCCCACCTTACCACCTCTGTCATCATTTCTTGAGTTACCACTATTCTCAAGGACTTGCTAATTATTAAATTATGAATTTCAGGGCAAGTCTGATTTTTGGTTACATTGTTGATAGCATACGCCATAAGGCTTTAGCTTGCCAGTATTTACTGAAAAATTATTTTATGCACAAGCTATAAGTCGTAATACAATCAATGTTCAGACATACCTTTGTAACAATTGACGTATCACCTCTACATGAAACAAGCGATAAAACATATTTTCTCTCTTGAAATTGTTGCGATGGATTTGACGGGTGCAATAAAACCTATTACACGTGGTCATTAGTTTGCAAATATACCTCGGTTAACACCTTTCATTTACCTTTAATTATTAGCAGTCACGTTGATGACGATTATACAAATTTCTTGAAAGCTTTGAGTATGAGAAACATAATTCTTGGTCGACGTAACTTATTTCAATTTGGGCGCCCGGTTTGTTCCATTGGCATTTCCTTAAAGTGGTTGTGTACTGCGGTTAATATTTGTGATTCTTCATGTTTTGGGATATAATTTCATATTATACATACTGTTTTAAGTCTTACGTGAAATACTTTTGTTTGTGCTTACTTTCCGTGGTTTTACGTGCTTGCTTGTTATATTCGTTAGAAGTGCTGTTGTATATGTAGTTATAACACTGAGTGCTTTATGGCAGTTTTTGTAACTTGTTTAGTAGGATATTTGGTGTAGCTTGTTCTAACATGAAACACAGTGGTCAGTGTAAAATTACTACGTTTTTGTAACTTGTTAGTTTTACCAATGTCCTTATCGTACATTGTTTATTCACAGGCATACTGGTGCCCTATATACATAATGAACAAATCGTTAAGCTATATGTAAGATTACACTAATTTGTCATTAGTTAATTTTTTGTGAAGGTTGTGAGCTGGAATTGGTTGGTGGTTTAGACATAGTTCGATAGTGTTGCGGGTCGATTGCGGCCGGTAGTCTTTTTGCGAGCAGTAAGAGTTATTTTTAATTTTTACCACTACTTTTTGTCTACTAAAATATCTCGGATGTATTTTAGCCAAATATAAAATAATATAAATTTAGCCAGTAAAATTCTAGTGCATGGGTAATAAAATTATTTATTTTAAGACTGCAAATATTTCTAGTCGTAGATGGGATATTCAGTTTTGTGTGTCAAAATAGCTGGTGCTTAAAGACACGGAGTTTAGGAAGTTATTTGTATATGTAACCCAAAATCACATTTAAAGTGTTTAAAAATGCAATTCAAGTAATTTCTTTTATCGGTTTTGTTTGCAGGTATGTACAAATAAAAATATCAGCTTTCATCAAACATTTTGGTTATACAATTTGAGGATTCGGGAGAATCTGTAAACAGGAGCTTCATGAACGTGGTCAAAACAAGTGAAAGGATGTGTGCATGACTGGAGGCTCTGGGTGAGTCTGAGGAACATTTTAAACCTATAAATATAATTTTATTGTACTTAACACTTGTTCGAAAAATTTTTGGTGAAGTTAATTCTGCATGTCAAAGTGTTTTTCAATATAATTTGCACCGCAGTGTTGAACATACTTGAAGTGATCTGCCAAACATTGTCAAACTGTCGCGCGGTGGAAATCTAGTTTGATACAATTATGGTTACTGCAGCGTTTATTCGCCCGAAGCTTGCAATTTTCAGAATACTGTGTCAACTGAAACAGGATTATTAGGAAATCTCCTTTCACAGGTTTATTAAGGTGTAAGACGGTGACCAGAAATATTGCTAATGGAAAAATCTAAGTTTGGTGTAAAATTTGAGTATTTGTTACAAACTGCCTTGCACCAAAGAATTTAGTCACGTCCGTATTCTAAGAGGTAGAGTAGGATATGGATAGTTTACGATGAATTGAGCACTTCTAAAGACTGTCATGATAATAATAATATTATTAATAATAATTATTATTATAAATTTTTTTTATGGAGTTCTCAGACGTTAAGTTTAGAGTACGGTAAAATATAATCTATACACATAATTTATTACTAACACTGTTGTGTTTAGGCTATACTTAACAACTGGAAGAATAAAGACGATAGGGTGAAATTAAAATAACTCTATTTTAAGAAGTGTATTGAATCGTAAATTTTAGTTGATTGTCAGGACTCCTTATAAGGTCCATTGAATAAAGGAAATTGCCAACATGTGCGCAGGGTTTAAGGTCATGATCTCTAGTTTAAACTATTTTAATTATATTATTTTTTACGCATAAACGAGAGCAGATACCAAAAATCTGTCTGGCAGTTTTGTTAAAAATCATCTTCTCCATGTTGCCTGATTTTTTCAAGGCAGTAAATGCAGCTAATTATGTAGTCTAATCGACGAAGTTTTGGTTATTTGACTTTAATCGAATCAGTATAATTTATTGCTTTGAAAAAATTAGCTATCACAGCAAATACCATTTTAAACAAAACTGCGGGACAGATTTTTGTTATCTGCTCTCGTTTAGGCTTAAAAAATAATTATCTCTAAACGAACAGTAGAAACTAGAGTGTGGCTTTAAGATGGAAATCAAACGAACGCCCTTCCGAATGCAAAGCCACGAGGAGTATCATTAACTAGCATAGTTGTTTATGAAAATACCTTAAGAGGGCGTGGTACATAATTCAACGCCAAAGGCATTAATCTATGACTGTAGGTTTCTTGAAGCCAATTTGCAAAAATTAAGCAATAGCAATCCTAGACAATAATTTTAGCCAACGTTTTAAACAAAATTGTATCCAGTGTAACGAACTTCTGAGGCACAATCTCTGACGCCGGAACCTCGTTCATTTAACTGCGGCGCAAGAGATCATGCGTAACGGATCAGTAATTTTGGATGAATATTTACTCATGAAGTAGGCAAATACAATTATCTAGGATTATCATTGAGTATTTTATCCATATTGGCTTCGAAAAAAGCGTATAAAAAATTGGCGTTTTCAGCGTTAAAATATCGCAGAATTAATAAACGTTAAGTAGTGTATAATTGTACTCGACTGAAAGATTAGCATTAGGACTGGAGCAAATGTTAGCTTCCGTAGAGTCGTGACAGGCTAGTCTAAAACACCTTTGTTTGTTTTGTCCAGTCTTACATCTGTATGGTTCTCGTTACGCAGTTCCGTGAGTTGTCTCCGTCCCAGACATTTTCCGTTCTGTCTGCATTGTGTTGTCCTTGGCCTTTGTGTCCTAGTTATTTCTTGCTGTTTTTGTGTATTTTCTTTCGGTTTCATCTGATATTATTCGTTACGCGATTTATTACATATTTTTATATTGTGTATACGTTTCACCACAGCTACTCTTGGCGTTTTTTCATTGTTTTGTTGTCTCTCACCTGGGTTTCTGGTATGACAGCGTTCTGCAATGGCGTATATCCTCGATCCTGTTCAAGGGGGCGCAGTGGCATAGTGGTCAGATAACTCGCCTCCCAACAAGGGGATCCGGGTTAGATTCCTGGCGGGCTCGGTCCCCTGATTTTTGCATGTGAGAATCGTGATGGTTAGCTGGTTTTCTCTGATCTCCCGTTAACTCCGCCCCTTCATTCCGGCGCTGCTCCATACATCTTGTCACCCCTCACTAGGGCTTAAGACCTAAATGTTAAGTGCTGACCAAAATCACTTCACAATACTGTGTTGTAATATACACTCCAAAAATAGTTTGTAAATTTACCAGACGTGCGTATAGGAGCGCTAAGAAAATAGGTATGGTAGAATTATTTCCCAGACATCCATGGTAGCACTCCTAAACGTTTTTTAGAAAACAGTCAAGCGTATACAAAAATTACCAGACGTGTATTGTAACAAGTGTAAAAGTTTGCATATTTACAAGGTTAATTACTTCCTAAACATTTTAGGAAGTTTTTTTTACTGTGTAGGCTATACTTGGTATAATAAAAATCCCAATTGCTACCATCATTATATATTTCAAATTCCTTCGTCGTTCGTTACCCACATACAACCACCTACCACATACAGACATGCTTCAACACGGAGCCCTGAACCACTGTTAAAAAAAAGTGACATTGGTGACGACACTACTTAACACTAGCCAAGAGCTACACGAAACAAGGACAAAGACACTTACAATATAGGACACATTACGCATCATTCAGTCACTTTTACATTCTACGTCTTCACTTCTTGTCATCCATCAGGATATGAAGATGTACCCTCCCCATACGATATTTATTATTTTTATGCAATTAATTGCAAATTTAATTTTGCTCAGTGTTGTTCACTACTCTTTGTAACTTTGAAATTACGAGTGACATCGTATACAGTTTGCTATTTCATATTTACAACACATGGATTGTAATACAGCTTGGACATATGCTCTTAAATTAAATGACACCAAATCGACTATTTAATATGCCTTGCATTATTGTCTAATAACGACGGATAGTTGGAAGTAGTCAACATCAAAAGATGATGTGAAACACATCACGAAAGTAGTTCAGTAGGCAGAACAATCGCTGGAGTGAAATCCCGCCCTCCGGTCGCCTCTCTACGCAGACAGCAAAAGTTAATTAAAAGCGCCTTTCTCCTGTCGCCCAGCAAATAGTCACATTTCCATTTGCCTTCAGTCGTGAGAGATTTTCGATTGGAGCGACCCCGATCTAGTTATGAACTCGATGTAAATGAAGGGTTGCGATTATGGAAGGCGGAAGTAAAATTAAGCCGCTATTTATAGTTAAGCGGAGTTACTCGGATTTGACAACTGAAAACAGCGTGGAAAAATCCCAAAAAGTGGAAGCTGAAATGTGTAACAATTTTTTGCGCGCGAAGCGACGGAGAAAAAAAAATTGCAAAATTGTCTATACCTCAGTACAAAACATTTAAGGTGTAATTTAAACACGTATACAGTGTCCCTTGCTAAGCATATAAAATACTTTCGTAGTTTCACTTGCACAATAAATAAAAAAGGCACGTAATATTTACATACGATATACCATTTCTTGCGGGTCGTTGGCGTATTTAAAGTGTTCAGTTACACATAGTATACTTTTAACATAGCGGCAAGGGATGAGAAGGTATAGAGGTTATGTTCACATATCACTTTTAACAGCATAAGCTTAGTTCCAGAACTGATGGTATTCTTATGGAAATACAGTTCGTTTCACTGAAATGCCCGCATACTGCTAATAAAACAAACGAAGCGATTAGCCCTACATTCCTACTTGTACCCAAGCTGCGTTGTTGACATAGTAGATGTTAAAGTTGGGACATTCCTATGCCAACAAACAAGCTAATCTCCCTCATTTTTGCGCCATTATTTGAAAGATTGGTAGGAAACACGGAAGCTATAGGCGTCCCATCTAAACACGCAATCAGTTTGCCGCGTCGTGCTGATAATGGCCGGAAAATGAGGGGGGGGGGGGGAATATTCCGTGTTACGGCGTCGTAAGAAGCACGTACTGGGCGCTCAGCTTTCTACGTGCACGTATCAGACGTCTATGCTGCCGTCAACGTTGCGTCACAAGGAACCTGCGTTGCTTCCTGCTTCAGACGGCAGCACCCCGCGAGTCCTCCCCTCTAGATGGCATGCTCACATGGCCGGTCTCCCTAACCCCTTCTCGTACGATAAATGGGGAAACAAACGTCTTATGTGACAGTTTACGTGTTCCTGAGAAGATGCGATACGGTCTGTAATTCACACGCGCGACTAAACAGGGCGGCGCAACACATTTCACACGTACACTGCACGAGTGACGAAACTGCCCTACTGGATCAGTACAGACTTTGTTTTGTGGCAAGCTGGCTGTCCCGGCATGCGTTGCACTGCTCATTTAATCTTTTTGGTAACCCTTTCTGCCCATTTACCCTGTCCCCCTAAAAAAATTGCTTCTGCCCTCCCCCCCCCCCGGGAAACTTTAGTGGGAACACCCACAACCCACCAGTTTCGTCAAGATCGGATGATTGGCGTAGGACTCGCACGTTACAAATATAGATTTAAATATATGCACTACAGAAATTTTTTTTATTGCTCAAACACTAATTTTGTTATAGCAAATAAAATTTTTATTCACCAATGAACCATTGAAAAGTAGCTTTGTCGCGAATAAAATCTATTGTATAAGATGGTAGTTACGGTAGAAAAAAAATTGAGTTTAAAATAGTTCATCAAAACTCTTGTGTGCTGTTTTTTTTAGAAAACGCAAATGTTAAAAAACCGTTTCGTTACAAATAAAATACTATGTGACACTCCATATAAATTTTTAAGCTTTTATTTGCTGTAAGGCAATACTATTACTTAGCCACAAGCTCATCACTATCAAAATATGTTTATTTAATGATAATAAATTTGTTTTCTGTGAGACTGCACCAATCTCATTACGGTTGTTTTCATTTGTACAAAAATTTTTCTGCAAAAGAATCTTAATTATTTTTAATGTAAATTCCAATGATAAGTCTATGGAAGTTTGTACTTGGGTTAAATTGCTGCCCGGTTTATAATATGTACGATTTTATGGGTAGTTTCGGATGTCGACACGGCAACTGTTCATCTGCAGGTTTCGTTACAAGAACGAGATAAACTACGTCTGTATGTATAGCTGTATTGAACAAATAAAAAATAAAAAAAGTGCCTAAGTGCGTCGAAGTAAGTATTCTAAATTTGTGTTAAAAGTATATGGCTATCAACGTATTTAGCAGTATTGTGTGCATCCGGGTCGGTTATTTTGACAAGCTAGACGACAGACAAGAATGTTGATATTTTTTAAGCAGCAGCAGCAGGCCGTATTCACTCACTTTAGAGAAGGTACTGAGGTTTTGAGTTTTGTTTTTGGTGAGTTTCCATTTGGAACACCTTCTGTCTGTTACTTGCAGCTTGTACTTCTGCCTGGTGTCACATTATCGAAGCTAGTGAATGTTCTTGTTTTGAAGTTGAGTGTTATGACGGTTTGTTGGTTATAAAACAGAAAATGATAGGAGGCCTAAATTGTAAATATTAAATAAAGAATTTGAAAGACGTTTAGAAACACTTGTACTAAGTTTAACATAATTTAAAATACTATAATATATACTATTTCCTTGCTTTCTGGAATATGACGGCAATTAGGAGATTTGCATTTGGTAATTGTTAATTTATAACCTTCAGTAGTTTGCAAAACGCCCAAATACGTTGCAGATTTTGTGTAAAAAAATCTGGTCACGTTACCATTTTGTTACCAAAAAGTGTGTGTTTGAACGCGGCCTCTAATTGACAACAAAAATATGAACTCTGTCTTAGGCTATAGTTCCCATTTCATTGAACATCCGAGTTTCGCAAGGTCATAATAGGTGTGCAAGAAGAATTACGTAAATACGTAGAAAATCTTGTGACTTTTAAACTGATGCTTCAGAAAAATTAGAACGCAAGATGGGCAACAGTTAAAATTTAAGTTATGTCAGTCGCAATGCCAGACACATTGTACTGTGTACACCGTGGATCTTTGATTCATTTCAGAGCCAGAATTGTCGTCTTAAGTTGCATGTAACTTCTCAAGAACACAAAATGTAAGTGCTCTGAGTACTGTCGAAAATTTGGTGAAGTGATGTTACACTAAGCGTAGCCAGGTTTGATGCGACCTTTGACGCAGCGTTGTAGAGAAACAGCCCGTGTAACTTCTCCACGCTCGACGGTGCTGTAACCTGTCGTGTTCCGCCCGAGCGTGGGATTGCGCAGTGCGAGACCATCTCTGGCACGAGTGTTGCCTGAAGAACTCCAGTCATGACCGGTGTTGATCAAGATTCACCGTCCACTTTCTCCGTCCATTACCTCTACTCCGCCTGCAACAGCAAACATTTTGTGATTATAAAAAAACAAGAACGTGCTATTTCAAATTGACAATTTTCTTTTATTTACACTATTTCTAATTATTGTTCGGGAAGTTGATGGCCTCGGGTGAAGCCTGAGGCTATTAGTCGAGGATGAGCCTGAGGTGGTTTGCCATTGTCTTGCACGGGAATGGATATTAAGGGATTCACAACACCTAATCCAGAACCAGGAAATTCGCACCTCTCCGGCCGGGAATCGAACCTGGGACTCTTGCCTCATTGTCTAGGTAGGAGCTCTAGTCGCTGTGCCAAACGGTCGGACAAAATATACGTAAGGGCAGTTACTGTGGACAGAACTGACATTACATGCTATAGTTACAATTTTATTCTGTTTTTAGAATTATTTTCAAATTTATGAACGCATCGCCGAGTCAAACGAACTTTGAGGATTTGTAGCATACATGCCACATTGCTACTGATTTCTGATGTTGACTAGAAGGTAGTTAATGTGAACGTTAATTATTCACATACGCACGAATCTAGCAACTACTGCTGTAGTAACTATCACTTATATTTGTAGTTGTCAATGATAAGCATTTCTTCGGAGTGTATGTTGCATAAAATACGTAGGTTTTTATTGTCTCCCATGTTGTA
>PNEQ01023005.1:70249-121040 GCA_003012365.1 Medauroidea extradentata
GTCGTACCGTGGGGAGGGGGAAGGGACAACATGTGGCGCTGCTTGAGCTATACCAACACAACTAACTGAAAACATTGATCTGCGGTACTATGCAGGGACTGCTACTACTACACGGTCGACATTTTCGAACCAGTGAATATACATCCGCCCTCGGCCGTTGTCGGAGCTGAAATGAATACCCCTACCCCTTCATACAGCGCATAACTTAGTAGTTAGGGTAGGTTAGGAAAAAAAAATCATACAGCGGCAGTGGACTCGCCCGACACTTCTTGCAGTTCTACGGGCCTGGTTGGTCGCTTCCTCTAATGGTGAAGGAGAGGGAGTAGGAGCATCTGCGCAGAGCGAAATTGTAGCGACTCGTTTTGTTTGTTGTCCCACTATAGTAAGTATATCTTCAAAAAATGTCACCACATCTGCTGCTGTTTGAGCATTTATGTGAAAAGATAAAGACTTCTTGTTGAAGTAGTCATGATTTAAATTAGAATTTGCAACAACGCACATACTAGACAAATATTTTTCATTTTTATGAAAGGAAGATACTTTTTTTTTGTTTCCCGTGTAGGCGGAATATTGTCATGATGCAGTTACGTTGCAGTTAATTTTTTGTGTGGAAAGAACGTAAAAAAATTAATTTCGATTTGGTGCCTCTTACTGCAAATTTTAATCACAGTGAATGTGTGTTTCCTTGAAACTATCTGTCAGTTGAACTTCCTCTTCCCTCTCCAGTAGCATCGTCTTATGTTGAGAACTTAAGTTCCTGGAAGGCATTCTCTTCAACAGTTGAAATTACTGGTGCTTTTTACTGTGGGTTAAATTGCGGTAATCGTGTAGAGAGGTGCAGTAAGCATCTCAAGAGTTTCCCTTCAATTACGCTACATACGCTGCAAAACAATTAAGGGGTTCTCAGTTTTAAGAAAGCGCAGATCCGACGCGAAGGTATGATCGTTCAAATACCACCCGCCCGCACTTCCCGGCCCAAACCCGTAACCTTTTACAAGTCGATTTGCAGATGAGTAAAAGTGTTGTCCGCCAATCACTGCCCCATTCACGACCCACAGACGTGATCCACGAGTGAAAGGGGTTTGTTGGAGAATGTCGGCCTCACCTTCGTGTAGAAGAAAGCAGGTTCGCCTGGTGCATCGTCTCCGCTGAATGACCAGAGCGTAGCATGATCCTCGTCTATTGCGCTGTCTGTCATGATTCGTCACTACACTGCAGTGGTGCTAGTAATTCTACATGGCACCAGGGGCGCTCCAAAAATGTTTTGAAAAGGACTCTTGTTTTAGCAAATTTTTCTTTTCGTTATTAAGAGGGAGACAAATTGCACATTTAATCCATTTTCAAACGTTATTTTTATTCATAAGTAAACACTATTTTTTTTTTACAGAAATGGGATATTCATTTAGGCGCATACAAATGTTTATTTTCCTTGAGGAAACTCTCCACCCCTTATGGGTGACATTTACGTTACACACAAGTATCATAGCGTTAATTAAGAAGTAGATTATTACTATTGGAGATATGCAGTATTAGGCTGGCATAAATGTGAGAATTCGATACAACACGTGTATAGTTTCAATGTGCTATAAATTTTAAAACTAGTTTTTTTAAAAATGACCCTTCTACCGGTTCTCAAACGAGATTACTGAAGATCTCAGGCCCTATGGGGTCCCTATATCGAAGTATTTTCTTCGGCGTTTTCCCTTTCTCTTCATTTCACCGAAGTAACGTTGTCTTGTCTTGCCTCGTACATTCTCCGAACCTATCGAACAGTTCATCTCCCGAATTAGGAAATCGGCTTTTAATAATCATAACTAATACTCTCGGTCAATTAACCTAGTCTTAACTTCAAATTACTTCTGGATTATTTTAATCGAGCGATTTTGCCACCACTTATCCTTGTGGAGTGTGTTCGTGAATTTTAATGAACTAAATAATTTATTTGTGTTTTTCAGTTAAATAAAAAATGATTGGTTGAACACTTCCTACAGTAATGTCAGAATTTAAGTTTTTAAACATAAACACTGTACTAAATTCTTATAACTCAATGAAATTTTCAAGACGCTTAATCTTTACCAATTTCATTTTTTTGTCCATGATGTGCAGTAAATCTTCCAAATATGTTTAATTTGGGAATCAGAAACCACTTGTAGACTTAACATTTAATATGTTTGTGTTGCAATTTTTGGGGAGCATATTTTTTCTGCATTTTCTTGGTGGTTTCTTCAAGCCGATTTGAATTAAAATACTGCGGATTACTTCTCCAGCCAGAAAATTACGATAAAAGCTTAGGTGGTAGGTTTTTTAAATTATCTTAATGTGTTTGTAATATAATTACTGTGCGAGTACATCACGACTAAAAATATTTTGTTATTGATACTTTTCTTTAGTGGTAGGACGTGAGTATGCAGCCCTTTTTTATATTAATATATATTTTTAGAAAGTTTTGCGTATTTATTCTGATCTAAAATAAAATTGGTTTAAATTTGTGAAGTGAAATTATTCTTGCGGCAAGTCTATTATATGGACGTAAAAACATCGTAAACTGTTGTATCCAATCACCGGCAGCCGGACGTTCACGTGTGTAAAAAAAAAATTTTTTTCAGTAATTTTTTGGTCTGGGGCTTAGACAGGTATGTTGTCACGAAGCCTAATCGTACGCTACTTCCCCCCGTTTGATCCTGTACGCCAGTTACCACTTTAGTCGACATTTATCTGCTGGTTTTCTCTTTTCTAATTTTCGTGAATTTTCTCCTTTGTGGAAAATTCTAGTAAAGCGAACTCATGTTAAAAATGGGTTAAATTTTTGATAGTGTTAAGTCTCTTGTTGACGGAAGCCCGAAAGACTGGATGATTTGTAAAATGTAAGCAGTGTTACTTAAGACAATCTTCAAACTACTGTATTTTCTTTTGGAATGGTAATGTTGGTGATTTAACTGTTAGAATTTTTTTTAATCACGCTAGCATAACAGATTAACGTAAACATTGTAATGTCAGACACATGGATGTTATCATACACACTGGAGGAAACTGGCAAAATAACAAGGGGAAGGGAGCGGGCTACCACACGCTTCAAATAAGTTTCCGTGTGTTCGTAAGTACGTTTTTTTACGAAACTATTCCACATGTGACCATTGTGCCAATGTTCGAAAAGAAAACACATTTAGGACGATGTCGGAATGTCATTAACATGATCATTAAAACACTGTTGCGAAGCTCTTCAACATAGCTAAGAATGGCCTTTTCTTACTACCGTATATCAAAATGTACGAACCGAATGTATGCGAAACACGTATATAATCGTGCGCTGAACTTTGCTACAAATTTTCTATCAGTGAAATTAAATGGTCACAGCTTAGTCCCACACCAAAAATGGATCGGCGGGAATATTGCACACGCAGGCAGGCGGCGCAGATGGTCAAGTTTAAGGCCTTAAACATGTAATGCTTATAAGACTGAGACAGCCCCCATTTTTCCTCTGGCACTCACGGAGTCGCGACGTTTGAAAAATAAACTATAGGTAGGGACAGGAACATTTCGCGAATTCAATAACTTGCAGGCTAGAATCCATTATACTATGCATACTCAAGCCCCGTCTATTTGTTCGTTGTCTGCTGTTCCACAAAGTAGCAGCTAGTTGACAAATAGTCGGGGCTTGAGTATGCATAGTATAATGGATTCTTGTCTACAGGTAATTGAAATGGCGAAATTTTCCAGTCTCTAACTATAGTATATAGTTCGTTTAAAGTGAACATGGTGAAACATCTACTTCAGATGGTTCATTATTATTATTATTTAGGCGCGGCATTCTTGCGAGGTGACGCAGTCGCGAGACATTACGATGAGTGTGTTCCGAGTACCTATGCAGGGTACTCCTCATTTAGCATTATATGCTCCCCCCCCCTCCCTTTTTCCGATCGTTCTCAGTCTCTCGACACCTTTGTCGTTTTCTTCTTTCTTGCACCGCGTCACAGACAAATGAAAAAGCGAGGTGTCCTTTTGTTGGGTCCAATACACAGGCAACGGTCTCTGCACAGTAAAAAAAATTTTACATTTACAAGGAAAATCTTGTAAACTAATATCAGAACATTATCAGTCGGGTAATAAATGTGAGATGTCCGAAACCTTTTAAAGTGGTTAAAAGTATTGTGGACACCTTTAGAAACTAGTAAAATAAATGGTAATGAGTAATTTTTTTTAAACAAAATAAACATTAAAGACCAGACAAATGTTACAAAACATTTCGTAATTAAATTTTTTTTTGAAAACTAGTTTTAAAAAAATTGTAAACCCACAAACAATTGTAGTAAAAATAACCAAATATAAGCTGTAAATATACAAAATTTGTTTGTAGCTTTACAGAAATGTGTTTAAATATACAAAGAAATTTGTAAAAGTAAAAGTTTTTTGTAAATATTACAAAACATTTTTGTAGTGTTACAAAAAACTTTTTTGGAAACAAGTTTCCAAAAAACCTTTTTGTAAAAGTTAAAAAAAAAAAAAATTACTCTGTGGTGTGTTATCTTAAGCTAGTTAACAAACCACCCCCTCCCATAGTTAAATACTGTTTTTTTTTTTTTTTTTTTTTTTTTTTCGGTGAGCAGTAGTGACTAATATATACTCCTAGTTGCGATAAAAGTAGCAGCTTCACTGTCTCCCTTTTCATAATTTCATCATAAGAAGTTAAAACTTAAAAAAACATTCTTGTTGTCCACAGCATCGCATCTTTTTTTCAAAGGAGAAGTGTAAATTCCAAAATATCATCTTCACTGTGGCGGGATTTTTTTCAGCGAATTTCACGAACACTTTGATGGCTTACAAACTAAATAAAGAAATATTATTCTGTTAATACAGTGATATGACGTTCTCTGTGTTATTGGTACACAAACAGGATCTAAGTTTCTAGTCTTTCATGAAGTGTTCTTGCGTATTAGATTTAAGAGCTGTTGTACGTGGTATCGAAATGCTAGTTTTTCCGATAGTACTGCTTTCATATAAAGAAAATAGTCTATTGATTGGACGTAAAATTAAACTGAGTTAAAAAGAACCTTCCAAGTACAGATATAAAGCCTGCACGATGGTAGTTAACTGACATTTGATGCTCGTAACGTGAAGTGAACGCGATCAACTTCTTATAAAAGGATTCCTGTGCAGGCAGTCAGAATGGAGTGCGTTAATTTTACAGGGTGATGTCTTAATGGCAAAATTTGTTTACAGTGTTCCCAGTTTTTCCGCAAAGTGAAATACAGTGGGAGTAATACAAGGAAAACATAACTGAAGTTACTTGTAGCTCTCAGAATTTTTTAGACATTTTTCGTTGCTTAAGAGTGCGTGGTAGATAATTAAACGCTGAAAACGTAAATTATTTTTCTACGCTTTTTTCGAAGCCAATATGGATAAAATACTTAATGACAATCCTAGATAATGGTATTTGCCAACTTTGAGTAAGTATTTATCCAGAATTACTAATTCGTTACGCGTGATCTTTTGCGCCGCAGTTAAATGCACGAATTTCCGGCGCCAGAGATTGTTCCTCAGAAGTTCGTAACACTGTAAACAATTTTGTTTAAATCGTTGTTTAAAACAATTGTCTAGAATTGCTATTGTTTAATTTTCGCAAATTGGCTTCAAGAAACCTCAGCGTTGAATTATGTACCACGCCCTCTTAATATAGAATTTTTATTTTACACTTTAAAATAACATATTAAACTCTACTCTCCGAATAGTAATATTCCCACTATATTCGTATTACGAACAAATTGGGAATAAGTGTTGACATTTTTTTACTAGCTATCGTCACACAAAATTAAACGCACTTCGTTCGTCCTGACTCACTCTAAATTCATTTAAATGCTTTAATAAATGTGAAATATTAAAATTTGTTTATAAAAAAAGTTACATATAACGCTCGTGGTATTTTTACATATATCAAGCCACATATGCCTTGCATAATCCTTTTGGAACTCTCATTTTATGCTAAATTTATGATAAAATGTATTCATTAAATATTTTAATGGGTACGTAGGGCGACTGCTAATAATAAAATTAGTCTCGACACTCCCAATATTTTCGTAAAACTTGTCTCAGTTTTTGCATTCCCGAATCAAAAATGAGTAAATAAAAAGCCCGAAGTGTTCATCGGTCCCTGCTTTTCTCAACTTCTTAAATTAATTATTAGGTTTTCTGGGTTCTGTATAATAGCTTCGTGACATTTGTAACAGTACACGGGAAAGGGGAAAGAAATCGGGTATGGCCTGTAAGATGAAACCAAACCCAGCATTCGCCGTGAATGCTTTTGGGAAACTTTGTCAACTCGTAATCACGATTGGGAATCGAACGCAGGTACTCCCGAATGCAAGGATAATTTCAAGCCATTGTTTCACCTCGCTGGCTTGCACGTCTGAACTACGTTTATTTCAGCTAGTAGTTACATATACTGGTTGATTCAGGACAGCAATTGTTAGTTTTGCTCAAAATTAACTCCCTCCTTACTGACTCAGCCTGTACATGGACGTGCAACAAAGTAAGACTAGTGCAGTTGAAGAAAACTGCGTAGTATAAATAGGCTATGTTGAACTGGAGAGTCCCTCATTATACAGTCGGCGTGATTCGTAGCAGCTGTCGCGCCTCACCTTTGTCGGCGTGCTTTCGTCTTCTAGAGGCGTGAGGGTTGCAGCTACCAGATGCTGTGGGTTCGTTATCAGAGCGGGATCGACCACGCCCCCCGTCGTTGGCGGCAAGCAGCCGGGGAAAGCGTGGGACGTCTAGCACGCTGGAGTCCCTGCGCCTTGGGCGGGAGGTTAGTGTCCGTTTAGCGCGCTTATCTACTTTGTATCCGGGTTACGCCTGTTTTAGATACGCGGGATGAATTGGAGATTAGAAGTGCGTTCCGGGGCAAAAATTAAGTCTTAAGAAACTAAAAGGGAAAAACACGCTTTTGTAGCAATATGGACTAAAAACGAACAAAACATGAAACAAAATAAAAGAATAAATTATATATATAATACATTTTATATATATACATATAATTTATATATATATACATATATACATATATACATAAAACGCACACAAAAATAGAATAAAAGCAATCCCAGTGGATTTGTCAGTTTTTTTCGTCATCTTTTATTCTATTTTTGTGTGCGTTTTATGTATGTATATTATATATATTATTTTTTTATATTTTATTTGTTTTTGGGTTCGTTTTATCGCTATATGTCACCCAACACAGGTTTGATCAGCAAAAACATGAGCAATGGCGTACGTCCACAAACCAATAAATTCTAATTGTAAACTCCCATTGCAAACATTTAAAAATCTCGTGGATTAAAAAGTTGAAAATAATCCTTTAATATAAATACTGTACTGTATTTATAAATATTAGGTCAACAGATATGTTTCACCATTCAGTATAATTGAATTTTTTGGGTCACTAACGTTATTCTTACTCTAAGCTTGGTTATAAAATTTATTTTAATGTTAAAGCGTGGGGTGCGTAATAAACATATTATATTAATAAATTTCTTGTCGGTAGCTATTCGTAAAAGTAGTCGTTATGAAAAGTAGAGGGAGCACCCCTCCCCCCGGTTATATTTTCTATTAAAGTTAATTTTTTCGGTTAATGACCCTGTTTTTGTTTTAAGCTTATTAAAACAATTAATTAGTACTAAATTGCAGGACATAATTCACTGCTGAGCAAAATCATGGTGAAGATTTTCAACCTTATATTTGATATTGCTACAAAAGCGTATTTTTCTTTTTTTAATTTTTGTTTGTTTTGTAAACTGACATTTAATTTAAATTTTATTTTAAGTCCTACGAAACGGAAGATGTAAGTCGTGATTGGTTTCAAAATGAGTTGTTTAATGGTTTTGATTTTAGAACAATTTTGTCTCTTGCAGTCAGATGGCATTTTTTAAATTATGGGTGAGAATTCCTAGTCGTAGCTATGAAATTAATACGTTGTTATGGATTCTTAATACGTAAGCAAAGTTTCAAATAATTTGGACGTCAATACGTGGTTTAACATTGAATTTAAATATTTAATTAAATTCACCCATGTGGGTGGAGCTAATGAAAGTGTATTAATATGTGATGTTTCACCTGCATAAATTGAACTCGAAGATAACTTTTTTTAGTAGAAGTTATCAAATAAGCGCGTGTCTTACTGTCTTGGAGATTAGTCAGTTTACTGAAACCTATTTATACAGTAATTCACGCAATTACGCCCATGTTTGAAAAATCTGAAATAGACAAATATAAGTCAATGAATGACAAAAGCAACGAATTAGTAAAGAAACGACGAATTCGTTTCAATTTTTTCAAACGCTTCCCTGTAAATATTTTCAGATTTTACTATTTTAAAATGTCATGTATTTTGAGGATATTAGCGTCTCTCCCATCTATTGAGCCACGCAACTTGTAAGGGCTACATAAATACACGTCCGCTGATAAAATATCTACTCGGCAAAATAAAATAATCTCGTCGAATTTTTATAAGTAGTTCAGATTTTATTGACGATTGAGTATTCCAGTTGTTCGCAACTCGGAGCTCTCACTTTACCGTTAATACTTAACGTTCGTGTGTGCTAGTAGTCACCTTGACTGCTTAAAATGTCGCGCACACAGTAGTTAATAGAATGACGTACTTTTTTTTAGACATGTGCCCCATACAGTTGGTCACACTGCGTGTGTTGAAAATAATTACGCTTAGTGTATGTTATCAGCTAGTTTATAGACGTCTAGCAATTCAAATTGGCTGTCGGGTTCTTTGAAAACAGCATAGCGGCAGCAGCTCTGCTCAACGATCATCATGGAATTTCAATAGAACATATTCGTGGTACCTACGGCAAATAACGTGTAAAATTGTTTTTTTTTTCGCAGATCACCTTTGTTTATAAAGCCGAAGCCTGTGGCGTTTTGCTTCGGTGTTGATGACTTGTGGTTCGATTTCCGGTTGAGAGTTAATAACGTTGAATAGGATTTGTTTTGTAACCATATGGCGGAATACACACTTAGTAAGCGTTTCCCAAAAAGTGGTCAGCAGATTTTTTTTTTTTTTTTATTGTTTTGTTTGGACTTCTGGATCGTACGAAAATTCCGGCGATTGAATTTTTTTTTTAATATACGGCAATATCTTTGACAGATTCTTGCATTGAAAAATAATCAGTAAACATAATATTATGACATATGCCATTGCAGCTCTGCCAAACCTGAAATCCAAAACCGAGGCAAAGCAATAAGACATTTGTTGAATTTGGCTCTAATCGCACCATTATCGTGTCATCTAGTCTTGTGCATGTGACGTCGAGATTCTTTCTGCTTCGTTTCGTCATTTGTTTTGAAATACTGTTTCACTAAATTTAACGATTTGTCATAGTTTATTTGTAATATTTCATTTTGTTTTATTGCCTCACTCTTGGTTTTCTGAGGCAGTACACAGCGAAGGCGTTCTATCCAAAACATTTAGTTTAAATAGTCTGGTATTAACACCCGTTTCCGTCTAGTGAAAGATCGTAAAAGCGATATTTTTTTATATTGGAGCTTGTCGTGGACATTTGTCAAACGACTCTTAGGCGTATAGCTTGTAAGCGACAAGGAAGTGTGTAAACGTAGCTTGAAGTGAGCACATCTGCGTTTATGCGGCATGTTGATATACCCCGGTTTAAGCGCGCGCCTGGAAATACCGGTTCCTACCGCCATTCATGCGGAACAGACACACTCAAGTTTAATTAATCGCGCTGCGAGATCCGATCTCCTCGCGGCTCCCGCGTTATATAATTATGGCGTTTCTGCATATTCAGCTTACTAAAGTGAAAGTAGCTACGCTATTACCAGCTACAACCTCTGTTTTCTGATGCTGTGTAGTAGCCCAGCGTTTGTTCTCCAGTGTGTCTATCGTGACTGTGTGGGAATTATTTCCTTTCCCGGTCGTTCTGTAATCTAGTCAAGTATGAAAGAAACTTATAGGAGGGGGGGGGGACATCGTTTCGAAGACACGCATGTGTTAAACTATATAAAAACCTTAATCATGATTAGTTTCGATTATTATCACTGCGAACCAAGCATGAAATGAATGCAACTGTTCACTTAAACGGATTAATTAATCCCAGAGACGTAAATTCGAGCTAGAGAAAACTAAGTTGTATTTAAAGAAACTTTCTTGAAATCTACGCCACAGTGTGATATTTATTTTTGTAACCCGCGCACATTTCAAGAGTTGTTTTCATACACGTTTTGATAAACTGTTCTACGTATGAGTTGTGATTGCCCGCCAGTTGCTTATTATTAAACTAATACTGCGTCGCACGCATTAATTTATATTGATAACGTAATCGTAATTTCTGTACTACGATAATGTTGCGAACATGCACGAATGGGAAGTCTTGCGATAGAACATGTTCAAATTACGACAGTTATATTTAGCCGTAGAAGGATAATTCAAATGATCCACAAACTGAACGTCGCGTCGTGAGGACGTGGATGGTTATGGGACATGTAATCTCCCTTAAATTGATCCAATAAGAAACAAAAACAGAGTAACAGACTTCTTCCTCGGGAGAGGGGAGGGGGGGTTTAACGTATTTCACGCGCGTTGAGTCCTAATTATTGTTCTTGATCACGCGAGATTATATCCACAGAAAGCGCAGAGAAGTTAGCGTGATTCGGGAGAGATTATATGATGTATCATGGTTTGATATTTCCCATTGCCCTTCTTTCTAATCTCTCTCTGACTCGATTGGACGGGAAATATTTTAATTGTGGTAATGTTCTACTTGGGACTCATCACTCATAATGTTTAGTATTTTATCATTTATTCCTGATTCAAGGTGTTAGGAACTTTAAAAAAATGTACAATAGGGCTTGTCCAACTACCTTGCATTAATCACTTTGAATAAGAAAATTATTGCACAACTCTATTAGAAAAGGTAGGATTTAATACAGTTATTCTTTATATTTGAATAAATAACACATTACACGTACAGGCTTAATGCAGATATTACGCACATAATTAATTGAAATGCCTATGGGAATGACTGTCAAATTCCTCTCTGCGGAAATTACATTATACGATTTTGACACGAATAAGTAATTTAATCAGTAGGCCTATGTGTGAAGGAAAACTGAATGTTTCCTAATTCGTTATTTCGAACTTTTTGTTAACTGTTTTGACACTGTAGTGAGCTATAAAAATAAGGCAGTAAAAATAGCGCAAACTTTGATAATTTAAAAATAAACCGTACATTTCGAAGATTTTTGTTTGGCACGAATATTTCATCATGCACATACAATATTGCGGTGCCATTTTTTGCCAGTGTATTGTTTGTGCTTAGTTTCTAGCCGACACTTGAATATGTGGTAATCGGTTTAGGTGCCAAGTACATGTATATTACAGCTTCTAAGCGCATATAGGCCTACTTATGTCTTCCCCAGCAGTCTCCTAATCACATTAGAGTGCGTGTTACGCTAGTAGTCACTGTTTAAGGATGTTTGCGTTGAAAAACTTATTTCTATATTTAAGGTAAATTTTATGTTTTTATGTAATATTTCAACAACATAATTATACAAAATAACTAAGAATGAGAATTTAAATGTTGTATTTTCCCAAGTATAATTTAATAATGCGCTGTATTACAATGATATTAATTTTAAAATAAATTTTTGAAACGCACAGTAAATAATTTTCATATAAATTGAGTTTCCGTACTCTAATTACATTGTAATTTTATTACAAAATTCTTAGTAAAATTAGTCAAACATTCACGGATTAAAGGCAGAACGAATTGTCTGATTCCAGATCAATTTTCATAGATTTTATGTGACTTAATAAACATTTTACTCAGCCAGTGTAAACAGTTGTGAACAATTACTGTTATATATATATATATATATATATATATATATATATATATATATATAATGTGAAGAAACAAACGAACGCATAATAAACACGCCACGTGAATCCTGGGCTAAACTGGCGATGGAAATATAAGTGGCAAAATGTTGTACGACGACATTTTACGGTTACGATGTAGCAACATTCCGAGGATCCTATTACATCAAGCGATCGTAGACTCTTGTTTGGGCAGCTCGCTATTTTAACCTGCAGGTCAGAACAGTAGTAGTAAAATAAGTAAAATCTATGTGGAGCAAGAGGGGACTAACTGCAGTGCTGAGTAGCCACATTGTGCACATAAAATGTCAGCCTACAACTTTTTACCACTTATATTCTCGTCTCAAATTTAGCCCGTAATTCGCGTGGTGTGCTTTGTTTTGGACATTCTGTTTATTTTATTTATTTTTTGAATTTGTGTTGCATAAAATTAAATGTAAAGATGTTCGTAATACTGTTATAAAAGTGTACAAATGATTTTCAACTTGGTTTTGTGATTTTATCGTTCATATGATGCGAAGTCAGTAAACCATGAAAACACCTTGAATGCATTGATGAGGACCGAGCTAGGTGGCACTACTCTTATACGTTCAACTCCCATTAGGGGGTACACGAGTTCGAACCACGGCTCCGGCCATCCGGATTTTGGTTTTCCGTGGTTTCGGAAATCGCTTTAGCCGAATGCTGGGGTTGTTCCTTAGCAAATGGCCATGCCTGAATCCCTCAATTTCCATCCTTTTGTAAAGTCTTGTGTATTCGTCTCTAATTACCTTTTTGACAAGTAAGTAAAGTGCACTTCTACAAAAAAATGTTATTTAGAGGGAATTAATGATGCGACTTGCATAATACTTAACTCCGCCAAACTGCGCGCTTTACTTTTTAAAAATGTTCACGAACTGATAATTATTTTAAACTAATTTCTGTTTACTAAGATCATTGATGAAATTCTAAGAGACAAGTCTACTCGATTTTTTTTGTCCACTATGAGCAGTATTTTGAAGAAATTAAAATTATTCAAGCTGTTTTGGTTTCAGAATTATTTGTTAGTATAAAAAAATTGACTACAGATACGGGGAGATGAATGGAACTTAGTCTTTATTACGTTTTAAGGTGAAAGATAAGATTCAATGTTACGGCTGATTTCTGTGATTTATTTATTTATAAATTTCAGCCACCTTTGTAGCCCGTTCATGAGTAAATATACTCTAGGATGTAGGTGTTGTCAATTCAATACAATACGTATGTACAATGTGAAGGACAGTACATACATATTGGTCACAGTCACTGTACAATAATGATCCTAAGGACAATGCATACATTTGACCACTGTTATAACAATACTAAACATAGTAAAAGAAATGTCCCAGTCATTTAAATATTCACTTATAGAATAATACGCTTTTGTAAACAAACAGTTCTTCAAATAATTTTTTAAATGCCTAGTTTTTTTCATTGAAATTTCTTTTAACTTCAGTAGGTAACTTATTAAACGCTTTCATTGACATATATTTGATATTTTTATGGTATAGAGATAATGTGGAGATGGGATAGTGAATATTGTTACAATTTCTTGTGTTATAATTATGTAATGTCTTATTTATACTAGTTTTTGAAATTTCTCAATTATCATTAACAAACATTAGTAGTGCAAGAATGTATAAACTAGGAAATGTTAGTAGTTTATTTGTTATGAATATATGTTTACATGAGTGATGGAAAACTGACACGCCTGTCCTAGCGACGATACAGCTACGAGCGCCACTTATTATTATTTGCTTCCCCACGTTTTCTAACAATGGAACACACAAAAAAAATCCTTTTGGACGGAGAATAGCAAAATATGAAATTATAAAATTGTATTACTTCTTGAATGCCTATGTGTCATGTTCACGCATTGCTTGTCGTTGGCAGGGAGGCAGTGTTTTGCATGTTGTGGAAGCACTTGAGCGTCAAGAGAATTCGTTGAAGTTTGCATTTTTATCGGCTGGAGGCAATAAAGACAAAAGCCGTACGATATTAGTGTATGCGTCGATAATAATGCCGCCTTAATGCTTAAAATGCAAAAGCGCGTTGTTTTCGTTGTAGGGATTTTCTATGGTACTTTAAACTGTGATCCAATACATTAATTTATGGTAAGTATGGTGTTAAGTCGCACGATAAATAACTTCTCTCTGAAACCTGTTCTGCGAGTAAGTTTGATTTGTTTCTAGATGGAGCCACTGACTTTTTGGGGAAAAGAATTTTGCAACAGCTTGTTTCAGTGTCTTCCGTTCACGTCAGCAGTTCCGCTTTATGGTTGTTTGCAGCGTGTCTCTGAGCACCAATGAGAATACCGTTACTGCGACACCACACGTCTATGATTTGTGAACAGAACTTAACAACGCTGAGAGTTACAAATCCATAACTGACCATGAAGCATACGTGTACGTAAAGCATTGAAACACGTTGTTGCGAATTTCTAAGATAATAAAATCGTAAGAGTATAATTAAAGTTTCTTTGTTTATTATAAGTTTTTTGTATTGGTTCAATTTGATCTTGTAATTGTAATAGTCAAGTGGGTTAGTGGGAAAATTAGAGTAAATATTAAGTAATCAGCAGACAGTTCAGTAATTACATTTTGTGTAAATGGATATTCTACTTGTACATATGTATGAGGTATTGTAATGTTATGTACTTGTGCTTTATAACTATTGTCATTGGGAAAAAATATATATATAATAAACGCGGCGCGGGAGACGGTGACCGGCGGCAGCCATGTCTGTCAGCTGGCCTGTGATTGGTCAAAGAAGTTTAGGAAAGGGTAGCATGGCCGGTGCTACCATAGGTAAGCGCTCAAGGGACACTCGGTAGGAATCCACGGATGCGACCGGGTCACGTGTCGTGAGCACGTAGCACATTTTTTTTTTTACGTGAAAAGTGGCCTCTAGCTTTCGCCTACGGCCAATAACTCCAATCAATACACGAAACGAGTCAATAATTAGAACCAATATCCAGTAACAGAAAACACTATCAAACTCTAGAAACTTCCAGGACATCACAAACACGTAATGTGCCGAATTCCCGACACAGGATCAAAAAAACAGAACCGTCCACGACGGCGGCTACTGAAGAACAATTGCACGTAGCACAGTGTGTGCTTCGCCTGACCAGCTGAGCCCGCACGACGGGGGTTGGTGCGGCAACTGCGCGTGTTGACGGCCGACGTTATTTTTAAAATATCTTTTGCAAATTACAAAAGCGATAGTTTCCTGAAGAAAGGACGCATCATTGGCGGTAAAGCGAACGGTATCAGTCTCTCGTGCGCACCAAGTTAATTGACCGTGTTTTATTTCTGAACATTCAGATTAGCACTCAATTTAAATCTGACTTGTGAAGTTACACGTCAAAATAACTAAAATAGTCTACCGGCGGGTAACACTTTTCACTAAAAATTAGTGGCTCTATACATAAAGCATTCTAAAAATACGTTTCCAGATATTTTGAGGGGACTATATATAATATGAAGTGTTTTCTTGTAATAGATAATAAGTTGAGCAGTTCCATGTTAAACAACACACATGTGACTCGCTACATAGCCGTTCACGCGCCAGGTGAGTTTTTCTCGTAATGACATTACAAATTACGTGATTTTTCACTTCACACACAAGATAAAACTCGCACGCAATATTTTGGAAAATACCTCCATGTTGGAAGTTCGTTGTTCTAGTTTACGGTACGCAGGATCTTCACTTGAATTCCGCGCGTGAGTTGCCTGTAAGCCAATCGGATAACTACCCCCTCCCCCTCCTTTTCAAAACGGAAGTACAATACCGCCAGCTCAAGAAATCGCCGCGGAGAAGTTTTAAGGTAATGAGGCGTTAACAAACAATACCGGATGTTTAATACAATTTCATCATTGAACGTGTATGGATAATGAAGTCAAAAATAATTTTAATTACAATGTGCCGGAACCACATGCCGAGTATGTTCATATGTAGGGTCAACTTGCTCAACATTGAACATATTGCGGAGTTTTTCTTATAGAGAACCAACACGTCCTTCGTGCTAGCGCGTTCCATTAAGGCCATGATCTTTAGTTTAGTTCAAACAATTGCGAATAACTGTAATATTTTTTAACCAAATGCTTTGGAATTAATTGAGCTTTGTACAGTCATGCGATACACAATTTTTCCAGAGTGTATTTAAAAATAATGTACCTTTTGCTAGCAAAAAATTGTTTTGCTTCATTTTGGCTTATTTTGACAACAAAATATGTGATATTTCAGGGGCAGAAATCTAAAAATCCGTTAGGTGTATTGCAACAGAAAAATTCAGATACAAACTATTGATATATAAGCGTTAAAACTGTAATAATGAATTTTTGATATATGTATTACTTTGCGTAAAAAAGTTTTTTCTTTCGAAACCACTGTAAAACTAAAGAACGAGGCCTTAGTGTAGTACACAACTGAGCATATATCACGTATTGTAAAATTTATTGTATATACGAAGTGAATTTTTATTAAATTATATATTATATATGTATACATTATGTAATTTGTATTATTATACTTTATTTTATAACATACTAGCAGGCCCTGCGAACTCTGTTCCGCCTTAGAGGCAATACGTAAGCAGATTTTGGATTAAGTATTTTAATGATTCTTTATTTTTTATGTATTTTGGTGCATAGGTTGCACTATTCATTTGTTTTATTATCAGGCGCAAGAACAAACAACGTAGATGGTCTTCCTACCCGTGAACATGCTTTGTCTGAAAGATTTGATCGTCTTGGTCGCGGCATTGTCAATGATGATTCAAAGAGAATAGCCTACAAATTACTGATTATTGATTTCTGACAAAATTTTCAAACATACTTATCCATAGACAAAATTATGTTTATCTGTCATTTGCGTTTTGTTATTCCATGTCATATGCGTTTTTGTTATACCACATTTTATAGTGACATGTATTCTCTTTGACGTCACACGGGAACGCGGTCGAACGGGATAAAAAGTATCCTATGTCCTTCTCCTGGTTCTAAGCTACCTCCCCGCCAATTTTCAGCCAAATCAGTTCAGCCGTTCTTGAGTTATAAATATTGTAACTAACACGACTTTCTTTTATATATATAGATTTTATATAATTTTATATTCTCACTCACCAACTTCGATACACACACAATTAGTTGCTTAGTAAATATACTTGTCAATTCAGGGACGAAAAACAGTCTTGTCAATTAGGGGACTATTTTTCAGCACGCACTGCCAACATCGCGGAGGATGCGGGATTGGTAGTTGCCGACTGCCAGAATGACTTGTCCCATTATAAACGGCATGTTCCGGCGCCTGCGGGCTTCCTGCCTGAGAACTTCCTTCACCAGCAGCTGACCTTGTTAAAGGCATAACGTGAGATAGAATACTTCCCTCGTGTTGTAGTGAGGACCGTGGGAAGACGTCTGCAGACACAACGGGACCGAGACCTCTCGCGTACGAGACGACCCAGGAACATATTGGAGGGAGGGGGTCGACGGCCTCCAGCAAGAGGGTCCGCGCGCCCATCAGCGACCACCGCCTGGTGAAAGTGCTATTGTCGCACGCCACCCCCTCTCATCCCCTCCACCATGTGACCAGCACTTTCATCTGTCGCGGTCGTACCGCGATCACAGGCACTTAGAGCCCGTCACAACACACGCCCACGCTGGTGACCCGCGAGTAGTCCGTCGGCGGCCTGCAGTCTCTCCTGTACAGACAGTTAACCTGATATTAATTCATATTTTAATTCTATTGTAAACGGTAATTTATTTCTAATTTGTTTCGTAAATTACCAAGTAATTAATAACTGTTTAATTAGTCTATTTAATGACTGTTAAATAACTTGATTATCCAACAGTTAAAAACAATCAATGTTAAAAAATAATTAACACATGCTTCGAAATATTTAATTGCAACTGTTGAGATCTGATTGTCGCGTAGAGAGTTTTGCACTACTGTGTCTCAATGTCTTAACGTGCACACATCTGCAGCTGTATATACTTCGTGGTTATTGCCTGCGTGTCTTTGTGTGGAGGCGTCACGTATTAGTGCCAATCAGAACAAAGTTACTACGACACTCTGTGATTAGCAGGTATAACCCCATGACGGCGAGAGTTAAAACCATCCAGTCGCTGACCATGAAGCAGATGTGCGCTAAGGCATTGAAACAAGTTGCTGCAATATTTTTACCTATCACCAAAAATCAGTAGCGCATATGTTCAGGGGGAGGTTTTTTTTTCTTTATGCAATGACATGACCTCCTGCTAGGACTAATTAAAAATATCAACTTATTCCTTTCCAAAAAAAAAAAAAACATTAAACTAAACGAGAATGGCTCAGATTATTTTTGCTCATTTTAATTTTGACACAGTTACTCTCTTGAGAGTACAGTAGAATTATTCTGTGAAAATACTTTTCTCATGAAAATGTATTAATGTATTGTAGGCTCTTTGTTATGGAAAAATGTGTAGTCTTCTTATTGGATAAATTAAAATAGCCTGTCCCAGTGCTCCCATGGCCAGTAGACAACAATGCGGAAATAAGTATATTTTTTGCTTCTTAAAGTCTATTCTCGGTATAAAAGTTGAACACACGCGAATTTTTTTAATTTGATAAGTTAAAACTGCCTTTTCAGCGGGCACATAGTTCATTTAGAATTGACAGTTTTTTTTTACAGTATGGAGCGTATGTACAGTGGAGAGCGTGGAGTTCTTCAAAACTAATAGAATTGAACAGATCTGAACAATGGTCTTCTAGTTGCTGCGTATTATCGTAGTTTTACACGTACTGTGGTCGAAAATCATGTTTGCAAAACTAAAGTTACAAGAATGTAAGAATGTGTTCTTTCTAATAAGCGGTGGCGTATCGGCGTACTACAAACTCAGCGACTGTAGAAGCTATATAATAATAATAATAATAATAATAATAATAATAATAATAATAATAATAATAATAATAATGAGTTTTATTACTGCAAAATGTAATTATTTGCAACTCTCTTAGTTCAAATTGTGAAAGCTAAATTGCTGATCCACGTTCACTGAAAGAAATTCTGTAGTAAATGTTCTCTGCAAAATTATAGTAAACAAAAATATTTTTTGTAACCATAGATTTATTTTTGTTGTGACAATTTTTATGAGCACGAAATATATGGTAGGGTCAATAATAAAATATTTCGTAGCTGCCACAAACTTTTCTTTGTTTTCGATTAAAGGATTGCGTAAATCGTGTATCCGGCCGTGACTTAAATTTTCTCGCACGATTAGTGATATACAACATAGGTTTTGTTTTTTCTTTTGTATTTGCATCCCTGGCGTCACGTAACAAAAACATGGTGGCGGCAAATTATAGTGAATTTTACACGCTGTATATTCAGAAGATTTTTTTTCTGTGAATCGGTAATTTTACTGTAACAAGAACTACTAACTACAGCAAGAAATATTTATACATAATTTTAATGTAATTTTAAAGTATGTTTTAATAATCTCGGCCGGCGAACGTTACAATTTTCGCCTAATCTGGCAGACAAAAACTGTAGTAAAACTATGCAAGGTCAAAATCTATCCACGCAGTCAAACTACTAATTTTTTTGCATTGCATTCAGCATTAAAAAAGGTGTTTAACTAAGTGATAGCATAAACAGTTTTTTCTTTGTAATGTTGAGCTAAGATTATCGTGTAGTTATCAACGCTTGAAAAGGTTGCAAAACTCTAGTGTATGAAAGCGTAGCTTTTAAAAATTGCTAACTATTAAGACATATTTTTCTATAATTATTCGTTTAGAGCCTAGGTCCATGACATTTCTCGGCTTCATTAGTAAACTACACAATCAAACGGTCGAAATGTAAAGTGTAACAAGAGTTACCTGAAAACTGTGTTTCTGAATAAAATTTCAGATATACTGTTGAGCAAGACATCTAAATCATCCCCTGGCGGGATAATCCTATACATTTGTAGGTGGTAATCTTATGTTTTTGAGTTTCCTTCAGGTCAGGATAACTTTGTACTACACTATTTAGTAACGTTATCATCGTCCCTTCGTCTTTAACTGATAAGAACTTGCGTGCAATGAATTAAACAATTACTTGTATTAAAATGTTTTGTCAAGCAAAGTTATAAAATCAGACGAATAACACACATGGCGCCAAAGTCCACATTCCATCTCGGAAACTTTAATGTTGCTTTTTAAAATGTTTTCTTCAACGCCAAACATTTAAGCATGGAGCTGTGATAATTTAAAGGACTGTTAAATATATTTATTTCCCGTAATGTTCATAGTATTTAGTTGTGGATCACCAACTACTTAAATTTCCGTAAGTTCAAGTTTTTTCTGTTAAACAAATTACGCGCAGCGAAGATTT
Organism: Medauroidea extradentata; assembly: GCA_003012365.1. NCBI lineage: Eukaryota > Metazoa > Arthropoda > Insecta > Phasmatodea > Phasmatidae > Medauroidea > Medauroidea extradentata. Next base: position 90,517 of record PNEQ01023005.1, read on the forward strand.
CGCAAGACATTGCCGGTTACACTTGGCTGGCGCCAAACACGAAATATAAGAACTACTGGAAGTTTTGCAGTTTTTCATCTACGCTTGTAAAACATTGAAACATTTCATGCCTAAATACAAGTAACGCATTATTATTTCGACTCGGATGATTTTTCGGGTGTGCTAATAGTTAGAAATAAATGTTAACAGGGTGAGTTTTATACGTACAAAATTTTCGAATGTAACAGATGTTGCCCGCGGCGTTGCCCACGTGTATTTTAAAGTTACAACAGAAACATAAAATTTGAATGAACATTTAAAATATAAATGTAACATTGTTTTCAATCTGTATGGAAAAATGTTTGGCTTAATTTTAATCAAACAGGAAGTGTGCATATTTCGAGGATAAAGCGTATTTTATATGAGTTTCAGGACCTTAGAAATATATATATACAAAATTTCATTAAAATCTGATTTGACATTTTAGTGTGGAGAAGGAATTATAGGATTACGTTGAATGCCAGAATCCGTGCAATTTATCCAAGATAAAAAGTAGCCTATGCTACTCTCCGGCCCGTAAACTATAAAACAATGTCGATCCGTTGCTGCGTCATAGGGCATACCAACATACACACTTTCGCATTTCCAACATTAGCATAATTGTAATAGAGTACTCATGTCGGCGTTCACGTAGATAATTCGTGTAATTATGGAGGCGTGATGTTAGTGGAAGGTTGAACTGTTGGCACGAGTGTTCAGTGATGCGTGCACGAGGTGCGGTCAACTAGCGGCACTAGACAGTCTCACAGTCACGACGAACAAGTCAGGTCAGAGGTTACGCTGTCCTGCAGTCACTCGCCAATGTCGTCACGACGCTGCAGGTTCCTCAGATGTTGGCCTTCGTTCCCTGCTGTGCCGTGGTCATAGCCGTTACACCACCTGCTGAGACTATATATCAAACTGTACATCTGCACTGTAACATTATATATATATATATATATATATATATATATATATATATATATATATATATATATATATATAAATATATATATACCTTGGGTCACTAAGGTTGCGGTTGACACAGTGGCTAGAGTACTCGCCTCTCACCAAGGCGATGTGGTTGGATTCCTGGCGGGGTCGCGTGTGGGTAATGTGCCGTACGATACCGCTGGTCGGAGGGTTTGCTCGGGGATCTCCAGTGTCTCCCGCACCGTCATTAGGACGCCGCTCCATACTCGCACCTTAAGGTTGTTCACGTGGCAAAAATTCAAAATTGTATATTTGCTTGGCATAGTGTTAGATTTATAGACGTTACTTGTGACTACGTTTTCCACTTGTACAAATTTTTTAGCTCTCACAGTTTCCCCATGGCGGCACGTCAAAGTCAGAATTTGCAAGTTACAGGAACATAGGTTTAACAAAAACCAAGTAACTTACTCGAATGAAATAATTTACACTGAAATTAGATATAATAGACTATATGCTAACAGATTTAAAAACACAAAACAATGTCATTTTGTCGTTTATAAAAATTGGCACAAATGAAGTAAATTTTCGTCATTTTCGGTTTTTTTTTAAGTACAAAGGAATTCCATTCTGTGTTTTTAAATCTTTTACATGGTGCCAATTATATATAATTTCAGTGTAAATTATTTAATTCGGGTAAGTCTCTTGGTTTTTGTTAAACCTATGTTCCTGTAACTTCAAATACTGATTTTGACATGCCGCTATGGGAAAATTATGAGAGCTAAAAAATTTCTGCAAGTGGAAAATGTAGTCGCAAGTAACGTCTATAAAACTAATACTATGCCAAGCAAATATAAAATTTGGAATTTTTGCCACGTGAAAAACCTTGAGGCTCTGAACTAGCGTGCAAGCTAACCGCCGAACGGTTTTTACATGGGACATTAAGCGGTGAGAATATAATTTTATTGATGGAAAGTCTGCAACTAAATTCAGTGCAGGTCGCAATCTGAGTTTCACATATATCCGGTTAGTACATTTTGAAATATGGAAGATTGAAATGGCCGATTTTAGCCATGTTGAAGGGCTTACAAACAGTGCTTTTAATGAGCGTGGCGTCTTAACAATGAGGTTCCGACCTTGTCTGAAGTTTTTCTTTTCGTACGTTGGCACAATGGGCACACGTGGAATATTTTCGTAGAAAAAACCTGTTTACTAACACACTGCGACGCATTTGAAGCGTGGAGTAGGCTGCCGCCTTAAGCGCCTTTAGACCGTGTTGCTAAGTGCTGACCAAAATATCTTCATTCAATCAATCATCTTTAGATCATTTCCATTTATTACCTGGAAGTCGACACCTGGGGCTAATTGTGAGGACGAACTCGGGATGGTTAGCCATTGCCTTCCACAGGGATAGCGGCGTGCAAGGACAAACTAAACACACAGTCCTGAATCTGGGAGGTAGCATTAAATGTCACCTCTTCAGCAGGGAATCAAACCCAGGATCCTTGACTCGCCGGCTAGGCGCTCTAACCACTGAGCCAAGAAGTCGAACAAAAATATGTACATAAAAATGCCATTCTAAACGTAAATATAGTTATCCACCCATATACAGTACGGGACTATTACTATATGTACGTCATGCAGTTTGAAAAAAAAAAAAAAAAACATTTGAGCATTGCTATTATACAAGTATAGTTAAGTCATTTAACTGTTCCATAAAAATTAACAAAAACGCTATCATTGATGTAAAATTAATTTTTTATCATACCTACTTTAACATTCCTTTACATCGATGTGATATACCTACACTGTATTATTTATAGATTTATTTACCCGACACGTGCAAGATAATTCTAATTTTTATAGAATAGGTCTACTTACCTTATGCGAGGTTTAAGTTTAACATTTTTTCATTCCCCGATAAAATTCCATTCACGACAGTTAAATTTTACGAACATTTAATGAAAATTATGCGACCAGCGTAAGACTGTCAGCATACCTCATAAACGAAAGTTCGAATGAAGGTTCAAAACTAACCGAGATGTCATGATTAGAATAGAGTAAATTATGTTAGAGAAGTAACATTATTAATACCGTCAGTGGTATATTGGTTAGCATGCTAGGGAACTGGCGTTAGGAGTGGTTATATTCCAACTAGCACCTTTTTTTTTATATCGTGAGCAAGGTTGTGTGTAATATCCGCTAAAATATAAATTAATATAACTACTTCCAAATTATTCTTGTTAAAGAAAGCGTTCCTTTAAAAATTCAAACGAAATTTTTTCCAATACTTTTGTCCGGTAATTTTTGGGAATATTTTCCTTACGTAAGCTTATACGGATACGTACCTTATATGTAAATTGTTTCCCTTACGTGCAAGGGCATTTTACGTTTATGTTTCAGTGTTTACATAGTTTCTTTTAAATATATTTATTTATTTTTGTAAATTTTTAAATCTGTCCCTGTTCTAGTTATTCAATGTTAAATTTACCTTGCGTAAAGCTGTAATCCAGTTTGGCACGTAAAGTTCGGCAAAGTAAGCCTACTTGGCCCTACAGTATATCATAGACGTGTTCACAAGTTTTATGTTAGTAACAAACCGTCTTAAATACAGAAAACTAAACAGCGTTCCAGACATTCCTTCGAAGACGTTGAACTTAAACATGTTCCGTTGAGAGGTGTTGCACTGCAATAGCCTACGGCAGATACTGGTTACGCCACTGTGTGACGGACACAAAACTGCGTTCGTTCCGTTCACAATGGTCGACCGGTTCTGTTCGTTGCCCGAACGGAACCGAGCTATCTCGGGCTACCATCTCGAGTTCCCTACAACGATTTCGTTTTCACGATACGATTGTGAAGTCGTGTTGAAGAAAGTGGTCTGAGTGGGGAGAGAACAAGAACATTAGAGCCCTGGTTTGTGCCCTTTGGCGTTATTGCAGCTTGTTCTGAAGGTAATATCGTGGGCGTCGTATTTCTTTTCTCCCTAACTATCATTGTGCTTCTTGCACTTAAGGTTCTGGGTCACTGGAGGCTTGGATAAGTATAGTGGCTGTGACTTCTGTTGTCTTTAGTGATCTTTCATAAACTGCACGTAAATCATCATTTGCTTTCTTTCAATTTTAATTCCTCATTATGATACTCAACAATACAAAAATTAATGCATGTTCGTCTTCTATGCATTCCTGCAACATGCATCCGATATATATTACTAGCTGCCCCGACAAACGTTGTTTTGTCACATAAATAACTTATAGCAAGTGTGTAAGGATGTGGTATATAAGTGGAAAAGGTCTAATAATAAATAAATAAATAAATAAATAAATAATAATAATAATAATAATAATAATAGAGCAGCGACACCTGGTGGGGATAGACTGGTATCAGCTCGTGGGGATAACTGATCAATTATCACTTACACATTTATCGACCGGGTTCTAAAATTATTAAATTAAAATTCTGTACTAAACAATAGCACTTAAGAGTATAAAAATAGATAAAAACATATTCGCAGACCTACCGAATGTATATACAATATCTCATTGAAATCGGTTAAGCCGTTTCGGAGGAGTATGGAAACACACTGTGACACGAGAATTTAATATATTAGATATGAGATTTTACAATGATTGTTAATTATTGACTTTAAGAAAATTTAAGTCGATAATTAATCTAAATTATACAAAATTATATTTTAAAAAAATATACTACACAGTACAGACAATTTCCAACATTTCTGTATAATAGTTTGCGATACTTGCTCCCTTTCAGGGTTTAAAAAAAATGAAACCCACAAAAACAGCATAAATAGGAACCCATGACCTTAAGTTGTTTTCCAAGGTTGTCGTTACGTAGGACACAGTTCTAGTGTCTTATCCAAAAATCGCCTTAAACCATTTAACATTAGACAAATTCTGGCGGTGGAATTAGTAGCCATAGAGGGTAGCAAGTGTCAGCAGCGGAAGTTTGCAAACGACCTTAAAATGGCACATCTATTGTTTCTGTCAACGTAACAGCCGTACTTAGGCAGGACATTCGTAAATTGTGTATAGTATGTATTAATGTACCACGTCTTCTTCGATGATTTTTCGTGTTGACACTAGTTAAAAATATTTGGCAGTTTTCTAAATCACGTGTGTTTTACTAGACCTCGCAACACAATTAGTTCTGCAGCCATGTGGAGGATTGAAGATAATTACTTCTATGTTCTATAAAACGTTTCGTGCAGGCAACAATTAGTGGTTTCAGCATTGCAGCAAAGAAAACGAACACGCAGTGTTAATATGCACGGTTAAGTATGTGTAACTGTGTATTGTTCCAACCAACATCATTCCTGACAACAGGTTAATTAATAGCTGCATGCTGCTTGCACGTTGATTTTAAATGTTGTACTGCGATTCTTCTGTAGTATTAAACATTTACGTTTTATCAGGCGAGGTACTTAAAAATGCGGTAATATGTTAGTTTATGCCAAAAAGTTAATTTGGGCAGTTAATTTTAAACCACAATAAATCTCCGTCACCACTGCTAGTAAGTAGTGACAACTGAAAATCTACACACAGACCTATGTGTTAACATCGTATTAAATATAGCAGTGAGAAATGTACAGCAAAAAAGTTGGTAGACTATGAAAGACTGCAGGTGGTCAAGAAGCACGCCAGAATTGCAAATGTTGAAGGGCGGTAGTAAATGGAGTCGAGCGAGCAAGAAGAGTAGCTGCGTTAACGGCGTATAGTGTAAATACCTTGCTACAGCAGCCGGTAGTGTGCGTGACCCTGACTGGTCCAGCAACTAGTCGGTGCAGGCGTCATGGCCACGTGGACCAATCAGACTTTAGTAGAGCACTAGCACAGCACTGAAGATTACAGGACTATTGCAGCAGGACTTCAACATTTACACATAATCCGTGTCTGAATTATTCATGGTATGTCCCCGGTGGTGCAATACAGAGGATGAGATAACTTGGCTGTTGTGTTATTGTTTGTATATGTTTGCTGTGTTTTTTTTAATATATTTTGGAAGCCGTTTTTATTTCGCAATCATGCAATGTTGACTTCACATGTTAAATAATAAAAATACCTTCTATGAATATACTTTTCTTTCTCCTTCCGCTTTTAAGTACTGTGCAGCTGGTTCAGACATATTTCTTTAGACCATATTCACAAACCTGGATATGTTTAGCATAGCTTTTGAGATTCTTACAGAGGTAAATAGCCCTTTAAGCCTTATTACGTATTATCATATAAAACGGCATGTGTTAACTTATTTTCAGCTAGTTCCTAACAGATCGCGGAGAATTTATAGTGATAAATTAGATTAAAAAAGCAGTCAAATACGGCTGTTTATCAGCCCGTTTCGTCCTAAAGAGTATGGTAGTATGAGAATATTGCAAGAGTTCTGAAGCTCTTGTGGCGGAGTCACATAGGTGCGACAGAAGTGACACGACAGGTGGGATGTGACGCTAGAAATTCTCCATATTGCGGACACTAGTTTGGCTACCGCGCGACAAATACCGATCACATGTAAATACAGTAGTTCATTGACACTACTAACCAACCTCTAGTACGACAGACACAAATGTTCAGAGTAATTAATATTTTTCTGTTTGTTATATATTTTAAATAATCACTTGAATTCCGAATTGTGAAACTAAACCTATAATTAAAAGTTTGCTTAAAAAAGGTTACATTGGCTAATGTTAACAAACAAAGCTGTCGTTTAAAATAAACAAACGAAACATACTACCAACTAACGAGATTCGCCAACAATTAGGCGTAGAATTAAACTGAGTCTCTAATAAAATCGATATAATTTCTGTTCAGCATTCGCGTCGCATCCGCCATGTTTGGAGGACATTTTGTTTTCGATGTCGCAGCGGTTTGTCGCGTCTGTCGTGCCTGTGGGATTCTACAATTATTCGGAAGCTTCTATCTCTGTTAGAGAGAAAAACATTGATAAATTAAAATTGTTTTTTGGCTCCTCGTTACATTCTTCTATACGTTGGAAATTTTGAATATTTTCAGTTCTGTTGACAATTCCACACATTCTACTAATTATTATTCACCTATACAAACTTTTTGAAGTATTTTGACATGATCACACAGTATTTTAGTATATTTGTGACTTCATTTACATTGAGATAGACGTGCTAATTTAAAAATACTTACTCCTGTCCTTTTTCCCTGCTCTTCAGTTTTCCTCTATTTTTACAGCGTCTATGGCGTCCATTATTGTTCTTCTGAATTATTATTTGAACGGTGAGTATAGTTCCACATTTAACGTGTGTTAAATAATACTTCGTGTTTTATGTATCATTTCGTACATTTTGAGACACCATTAAGTGGTGCTTTTAAAGTAAATTTTCAGTACGGTTTCGAATAAAAATAAGCGAAGCTGTAGTGGACTGAATAATATCTATTTAAATGTAGCTATAAACACCACAGGACTGAACTGAAGGGGTGAAGTGAGGAAATGCGGTTCTGTCGACGAGGTGGAGTGGGATGTAGAATCGGGATTGAAACTTCAGCTTTAAAACCCCATACGATAGAAGTGAATGTAAACAGAGTGGTCACTATACTGAATCGTTTGTCGATTTTGTAACGGAGTTTCTTGATGGCAAACCAAGTACAGAGAGGTGAAGAAATGATAGCACTTTCCTTGTTCTCAGAAAGATTCCTGAGTAAGCTACATGTCATGACCAAATATCTATCTATTTCCCTAGTGTGCCTCTATCAAGGACAAGAAGTTGTTAGAGGGCTCGTAAAACCTCCAGTAAGTCAATAAGTAAAGTTATCAATAATACATATACTTATGTAAAATATAAAACTTAAATATATACATTGACTTGTTTTGGCCTTTTCGTTAATTTTGTAGTCCAAAATGCTACTAAAAGTCAATATGCAGCCTTTTATTTTATTATATACCCATGATCGGTATTGTAAGCTCTCTGTTTTCTCTAATTCGAGTTAGTTCCAGTCAGAGTTGTCCCTGTAAACGACCTTTACACACGTTTATCTCTTTAGTCACGGTGTGTAAGCTTATCAAAGTTAAATTTTTTCCTCACATCTTGAACGCCTGTCACTAGGCAACTTGCATAGCATATAAGACTTGGGTTTGCGGCGCTGTTCTCGCAGGCGGTTTTTGCGACGCGATTTATTTGTTCTTAAAATTATCGTTTATTTTAATAATCTTAATTACGTGCATTTGAGTGTTGGACTTCCTCTTTGATATAAGGAAGGTACAGGATTGGATGATACGATCTAAGAAGGGTAAGGAGGAAAGATGTTCATTATCCATATTAAAAACTATTAGTTTATACAATGTCAGGTGAGCGCATTTTTTGTACGGTACCTGCGAGTATGTAAACATCGTAAACTTTTATTCGTGTGACTTGGTACTAGATAAAGAACATACGAGGCGATTCGTTCTACCCTACGGTTCGTTAACGATCGGATATTGTTAATTCATGTATTAGGTTTCGTTTTGAGATAGCAGTTCTGAGGTGTGTTCTCTCCTCGAAGGCGTGTAAAAATAGGGCGGTGGTATGTCTCGATTTTAGAGACTTTATTACTAATTCTTCAGCATCTAACATTATAGATGCTGAAATTAATTGTATTACAGATTAAAAAGAACACGTGTTATCTTATAGTAGAGTTTTGCTGCAATCGCTAACGTACTTAATAAAATACGGAACCATAGTAAAATTAATTTTAACAAGGTGTGGTAAAGAGAGAAGAAGTCATCTGATTTAATTATGAAGTGAAAAACAAACAGATTTCGTCAACTTCATGTAACAAAATTCACAAAAGGTGAGTTTACACCTGTTATCGATACCAGCGCTCAAGCGGCAGGAATTTTCCCTGTGCCAAACATGTAACAATTGATTCTTCCAACCTGCAGCAGAATTAACCTTATCGATGCCTTGTGCATTTTTGTTAATTTTGGCCAATCATACTTAAACATTAGCACGTTTCAGTAGGTCGATCTCGTAAGGTTTTTGTAACATACATTTCGTGGCTGGGGGTAGTGTCTTTAAGTAACTTGAAAAAAGCCGTCAAGTGTATACCCGCGTTATGCGAGCAGATGGGCAGACACTTTTACTAACAGTAGTGCACAACCAGAAATAATGAGGAAACGGCAAGTAGTGTCGATAATTTACTCATGGTTTGCTGGTATGTTGGTTAGCATTCTCTAATAAGGTATTTTAATTGGCTTGTCTCGTTTAGCTGCTGGGAAACTTGATAACTGGAGCGTGATGGCGGCGATAACTTTTTTTCCCAGCGTGCAGTCGGTAAATTTCTCCGCGTGGGCGCGGGTCGGTTGGCCGGCCTGTACCGGGCGCCGCTAGTTGACTGGCCAGTCCGCAGAGTTGCGCGCGCATCGCCTCAGTCCGCTCAGCTGAGCTCTCGGCGTGCTGTCTGCTCGATACCGCGCGGCCCTAATAGTCGTCTGTTTTCCGCAGCACATCGGCTGACGTGGAGAAAGTTTCGCCAATGTAACGTACCGTACCAAACAATGTGCGCCCCGATGGGAAGCTGTCCCACGCCCTCGCAATGTTTCTCTGCAGCCTCGTCGGGAGAATGTATTGTGACCGTTATTATTGTTTAAGTGCCGCCAGCGACTGAATACAATAGTGCGCGTGGGAAGTTGACACATTTTGTTTTCGTTTTCATGTGAAGTGTTTGGAATAATTTTTTTTTTCTTGAAAGCGAAATGGATATCTTGTTACCACTGGAAGAAAGTGATGAAAGGAGCATGCTGGAAGGTGAGTTTTAATTACCTTTTCTTCCTTCCCGACATTCAAAATGAAGCTAATGAACTGGACTCAATTAGCAATCTACCTTGGGCTTGGCTTTCCTTCTCCCGCGTTTGTCTTGCGTGCCTTGACCTCGTTTTATTTACGAAAAAAAAAAAACCTTATAAGACACTATTACCACCAAAAGCTCTTGCTTTTTATTCACGAAGTGGCTCGTTTATATTATAATATTTCGCATATATGATAGGTTTTAAAAGCATCGGGCGTGGAACGTCACGCTAGACTGGAGCTGAAGAGTACGCATGACCCATAGGGAACGTGTGTAATGTATTCATGTTGGTCAGGGTGAAGTGAGTACTCGAACTCTCGCCCGAGTAGAGGCGATCAATACTCGGTGGTCGCCAGGGGAGGCAACCCCTTCCCTATCTTATACATATTAACAATGCTGCCGCTTATGACGCATGCGACTAAGGGTTGGTTCGTTAGGCTGCACGTCTTGTAACTGGAATCGAGCAAGTCGTACGAGGACAGGGTCTTTAGACGAGAGAGGGGAAGAAAGTCTGATTTGCGCCAGCCCTAAATGTGGTCACTTGTTTCCATATTTTCGGATGTTTTAATAACTGGTAACTTAATTTTTATTGTATAATATGAATTGTAAGTGAAAGGAAATATTGTCGGGACGCTCTGGGCACATTTCAAGTAGGAAATACTGTACTTAGGCCCTACATGTGAAGAGTCGAATGTTATAATTTGTAAAAGTCTGTTTGCAGTTTACTGTAAATAAGTTAATGTATCTTAGAAACGGTTACAGCGTAAACACTGCACATAATCCAGTTCTCTGCGTCTAACGATCTTAAGGTGGCTGCCTTCTCAGCGATGTGCGGAGTGTCGGCCGTTAAGCTTATCTGAAGACAGTTCACCGCGGTGTGATGTCTGCTTAGGAATAGCATTAAGAGAACGTTACACGTGTGTTTACCTACTTTCAGATTCACTACTACTAGTCTACAGCATGTTGGTGATTTCGCGGTCCTTTTTAGATATGAAAATCTTGACGTGGTCTTTTAGAAAGGCTCAGACGTGTACGATAAACCTTACTTTAAAAATACATCATAACAAGATGGTAATCACTGAATATCTCTAGAGGCGAGTTGTCGACGAGAAGAACGCAAACAAATTGTGATGTGCATGTTGTCATCTTTACCACTTCCGCACTTCTAGACCTCGAACGCTCAAAATACGTTCACCCAGACAGTCTAACGACACTTTTTATTGTCATCCGAGGACAAAAAATTTACCCGTAGTTCATCGTACAGCAGACTCTTTTCCTTCATCTGGCAAACCGTAAATTCTATCGAAAATGCTGTTCGCATATGGTATTTAATTTCACGATCAGGCACACCCACAAAATACATTTACCACATACATTAGACTGTACGGTTTGGAGGACGATAATACTGGCGTTCAAGGAACGCCACTCAAAGTGAACTCTATTCCGAAATTTTCTGTGAGAACTGAAATATGGTTGGATATGTAATTTTTTTCCCCCAATTAACATGTACGAAAGAAAAATCCAAAATCATAATATTTGCAATAGCTTTCATAGAGAAACCATATTTACGAGAGTATAAGTCAAGGTGATTGCTAAACGTAAACGCTAACACATGAATATTGACAAGCTTGTTCTTTAGTTTTGCAGTGATTTCGAAAATATATATAGCTGCGTAATACTCTAATTAGAATTTTGCTGCACAGTTTTGACACTTAAGGCATAATTAGTAGCCGAACTTTATTGTAGAAATGTACTAATCGTTTTTTTTTTTTTAGATGTCACCCAAAGTACCACGTTTTTTGTCGTAAAAATAAGACAAAATGAAGCAAAATATTTTTTTTTTGCATACAAATGTTCATTATTTTAATAAAAAGCATCAACACTACTTTGCATCATGTGGCTGCACATTGTCTCAAATTTGTTCAAAGCTTTCGGTTAAAAAATATTAGCGTTATTGGTACCAGTCTGAAAAAAAACTAAGGAACGAGCCCTTAAAGTGCACCGAAGTGTTGAACGCCAAGGGCGACTCAGTAGGTGCGTCACGCCCCGACCTGACCACTAGGCGCAAGTCACCTTACTTGTGTGTGCGTCTTCTCGTCGATATACTGCCTCCTAAGACATTCAGTGGCGACTCCAAAACTGACACAGGCCTAATAAATATAAACGTATACTGTACACGCCTATGCCGTTTTAAGATTCTACGCCATTATTTTAATACTTCAAATGAACCGCAAAAAGCCCATATAGCATAAATCGATCCCGTGCATAGAGCAGATTTCGAGTGACTTTCTGTCGGCCAAGCATCTACACACAAAGATGTAGGTTATAGATATCGCAGTGATCATATAAATCTAAAACATCCATTGAGGGTAATTCACAAAAGCACTAAAGAACTGGATTTCCTCGTCCGTATAAAAACAATCGTTGTGCTGTTTTGCATATATGCCTTATATTGTAGTGTTCAAAGAGCCTATTTTCGGTAAAGTAGGCAAATCCCTTTTCCCAAATATTTTGCACGTGTATACTTTCTTGTGATCGTGCCCTGAAACAGAGGCCAGATGGCGTCTTATATCTTTGTTTGTGCTGAGACTCAAATATGGCAATACCCATAAGCAGACAAGTCACTGTGCTGTGATTTATGAAGCTGTACGTTGTGGTATACGGCTGAAGTACTGCAGACCATTAAGCGTGTATGGAGGGCATACATCCCCATTCCCCTTTGTCCTTTCGTAAGACTTTGCGTTTGTAGATTTTTTCCCAACGTTCTTTTGCGTTCCTGATTCAAACAGTTTGTCGCTACCGTCACGTGAAAACAGCACGTAACAATTGCCGACTCGAAATCTTAATGCCTGCTTCAGATTGCAACACTTACAGCCTGAAGTTCATAGACAGCTGGAAAATAAATTGATGAAATTGGTTTTGTTCATTGATTACCACGGATTTCATTTCGGGGACCTATAGGGATACAAGCATTAAGAGAAGATAGTTTTTTTAATTGCTGTAAAATGTTACATAAGTATAGAAAATGCGGAGATAATACTTGCATGGTTTCTCTTGCACATTAGTTTTCTCAAAATGGTACAGTTTTACACTTCACGTTTCTCTGCGTCTGCAAGAGTCCTGGACTGTGTTAAAGTTGCCTCCCAACCAGACTGCTGAACAATGTGCAGAACTTTACGGGATATTTCATTCGAAAACTCGTCAACGTGCTTGTGTGATGTTAAGAATTAAAATAACGGTACACGTTCCCTAAAGGTATCTTGTGGAGACCGAAAATGGAAATTTTTTCGCGGTCATGTTAAGAGTGTGAATATTGTGATGCAGAATCTTAAATGTTGGAGCATGTACATAACTTTATATTGCTACAGCAAATGTGAGGCTCGCTATCGTCGAGATGAATGATACAGTTGCTACTGCAAATGTAAGGCTAGACGAATGCATGCAATTCAATGACTTGCGTCTAGATATGTGAAATATGTGCCAGGGTCGCCCTTAGTGCGTACCTTTTGCCCCTCGGACGCGAAAAATACGCCCACTCAGGAGCACCGCCCCAGAGACGCGCCGGGAGGCGGAAGGAGCGGCCTGCCGGCAACCTGTGCAGCAGCGGATGTCGCCCCCATAGTAGGAAGTTCCGTTGTGCGCGGGGCCCATACTTGTCGTTCCGCAGAAGCCTCGAGTGAGGGAGATCTTCGTAACTGTTGGGCGCGTCGTAACTACTCTGTGTCGCAACTTCCCGGCTAGAAAGTAGACGGTGCGGTGGCAGGAATGCGAGCTTGAGGAATCTCATTGCCACCTCGCGCCCAGATATGCAGAGCATGCCCGCGTAGACACCGCCCAGTCACCTCCGGCCGCGGAGATCGGAAGATCCGATGTGCGGTAAGCCTCTCACTCTCAAGTTAGCCAAAACACCACTGCAGACTCCCGACTTCCGTCTTCCTGATTTCGATTTTTAACAGTTTCCCGAAATCGCTTCAGGCGAATTCTGGGATGGTACCTCTGATTAAATTTAAGACCGTTCCCTCTTTCGTGAAGAAGTAGTCTGATTCTGTTCAGATATTTCTGAGGATGGAAATGTTAAAATCACGAAAAATTATTACCGTAAACCTTGTGGGGTTACTTTGACCACTAAAAATTTTGGATTTTATGTCGTTTAGTGACGAAAGTTTCAAGTAACTATAAGAATCAAAGGCAGTTATTAAAATCATCTGCTTAGACTATCTATTTACCTGAAAACCCAAGAACTAATATTTTGAGTGGTCAAAGTAACCCCGAAAATGGTTAAAGTAACCCAGGTTTACGGTAATGTCAATATCATGAAAGTTATGTCGTATAAGCTAACAAAAGCCGTGGCAGAGTTTTCTCCCAGTTCCTCTGTACTTGTCAAGTTGTGACGTCTGTAATGACCTTGCTGTTGGATAGACGTAAAGCCAATCACCTTACCGGTGCTCGTGATGTCAGGCGAGCTAACGTACAACGCCCTCGCAGCAGTATTTTTGGCCTTCAGTACAGCTAACTCAGGCTAATTTATCCAACAACTAACCTGGGGTTTTGAGTAAATGCCAGTGTTTCAGTGCATTACGCAGTCTTCGATTTCTGCTTTCGTGGACTTAACGCGGCTTATTGGCAATTCGTACTCGCTGGAATGAAATCACTATCAGTACCTGTAGCAACCAGAGTTGTCGGCTTATTGCCGTAGCTTATGTGATGTGTACCTACTTTCCAGTTTTCCCAACGAATAACTTAAGTTTCCAACAAATTTTAATACGTGTACTGTTGATATGTGAATGAACTGAAATTATAATTTTTTTTCTTATGTCTTTAGGGAAATAGCCTAGAAATAAGCCTGAAAATGTTTTCAGTCAGCAGTTGAAGATCTAAAATTTCGTCTGAAGTCTAGAATGTCATTATTGCTGTAAACTTATGTGAAAGGGTTCTGTAGTGTTTAATATTTGCAAAAAAAGTCTCTTACTTTGAGTAGTTTTTAACTCCTTACATTCCCAAGGTATGCGAGCCATCAACCACACCTCCCCGCCATATTCAGTCCTCCTTGGTGGCGTGGGGCAATGGCGACTTGTTACACATTCATCACGCTTTCGCAAGCACTTTAAGAAACATAGTGATGTCATTTCAGGAATTAAATCGAAAATTGAATTTTTTGTGAAGTTTTGTTATAAGTTAGTAACTTAAAATATAACTGAATTGAAACCAAACGATGATTCACAGCAGACTACGTAAGTCATTGTCAACAGAACTGTCTGATAAGTGTACTCGTCCGTGTAACAGGCTATAATTTGGAAGTGATAGCAGATATATAATCTCACGAACGAGTGCACTTTTCTGACAGTTATACTGACATACTGCAACGGGGTCGTTGGAAATCTCGCCTTTAGACTGCTTTGGCGCAATCCACACTGGAGACATTGTAGTTAAATTTACACCGAGAGATGGTCGGAATTAGCTTCGAAAGGAAGCGTGGTTCGTTGACTGTTTGTCGATTGTGCAATTGAAGTGTTTTCTTGTCACACTCAAATATATTACAAACGACGGTTTATGAATATCTCTGCCGAATAATTTAAAGTTGCTGGTATTCGGTAAATGAAGTTTTACGATCGCAAACAGTTGTATTTGAAATTAAGTTTATCTACGAAACAGTAATTTTTTAATGTTTCACGAATTAAGAATAGACTTCCTATGTTGTTGATGTACGTGCATGGCAGTATGGAACTTGAATTCTTGAAAAACAGTCATTGCCATGTCCTGTGTTTGTTAGTCATGGTTTTGTGTTTCGCATTCGAATATATGATGTACGTCTTCATTCACGTGATTTACAACTAGTGCGTGTCGTAAGACTATCCCGGCCGTACTATACATACGTTATCTCGCAGGTATTTATAACGAAGACTACTATTAAACAATGATTAAACGCCCATGTATTTGAGTAAACACAGTAAACAGAAGATTTGTGAGCATTGAAATATACATATAAAACATTTTACAGGCCATGTAAATAAAAGCACGTGACAGAGTTCATTTCGTTAACATGAAATTGGAAAATGCAGACTGGCTGAAAATAGAAGTTAGAGGTTACATCACCTTATTTGTTAAATATCTTTATTTTCGTTAGATAAATTGTGTGACGAATTACCAGAAATGTCTCTTAGTAGGAACAATACATTTTATGATTATATGCGTATTTATTAACTAAATCTTCAAGTGGAATTATTAAGGCTTTATAACATTGTGAGAATTTTCATCGTTAAATTTTGAATTAGCTTAATTTCATTATTACGCTTTGATGTTTCGAATACAATGTTCGTAATGAAAGGCAATGTAATTAGGTAAGTCCCTATTGAAATATTTTCAAATTAATCTTGCCAAATTGAGAATCGGGAAGAAATTAAGGAAACTTCAGCGTGTTTAGTGACACGGTCTCTTAAAGTGGGGCATTTTTGATTGCTGACTTTATCCCGAACCACATAAGTGAATTTCATTGTTTGACGAAAATTATGTTTTACATAGTTTTTTAATAGATATTTACCAGTTGTCAGAGTAACTTCTTTTGTACGATAGACTACACTACTTCCCGCGCGCTGTTCGTCCGAAAGCATCAGTTCCCGCGCCGGCAGTGTTGCCAGACCAACCATACCAAATTCCATGGGACACCGTGACTAAATCCAACATTATTCCATGCACAGTGATAAGCTCAAAGATCAATACAAATGTGCTTGTTTTACATACATACCACGACGATAATTTCACACGATAGTTTCACCCCCCCAACGTTTTCCGGAAAGAAATCTTGAAATGTGTTGTTTGCTATAAAAGTTAAAAATTTGTTTCTCGTGAAAGTCTGAATTTTCTTTCATCAGTTAATTAAATGGCCACCACATGTAAAAATTACAAAATAAGGTGAATATGAATTATCATTAAAAAGTCGAACAGTCCACACATTTAGGCAAAATTTTCCAAGCCATGAAAAATTTCACAAATTTTGTGGAATTCCGTGAATTTTGGCAACACTGCGCATCTGCTAGGGGCAGAAAAAATCTCCCTTTTTAAATTATAAATGCAACGCAAAATTTGCAGCTGCGTTGCGTCTGGTTGCGCTTCAGTGAAATTAAATACACACGCAGAAGTGCATGACGGTAACTGGATCGGTAAAGTAGTATGTAAATATGCGCGTTAAATACTTAGGTACAAGTACATCTGCCTTGTTCGTTAATGTGTCCGTTAAAATACGGAACTGCTCGGGCCGGCCTCGTGGCAGACAGACGGCGAGATGAGTCGCTACTTCCCGGTAGCCTTAGAGACATTCCGCCGCTGTTCGGCCAGTGTGCCCCAGCCCTGCTTTCGCTAGCGACCACGTCGTGGATCGTGTCTTGTTGTCAGTGGTCTCGTCCAGATGACGGGAATCAACAAGACCGTTTAGTCTTAAAGGACGTTCAAGTGCGTTTAGTATCAAAATTATATATTTTTATGAAATAGTATTAGTTTTGTAGACGATACTGTGAGTAGTTTCGTCTCGCGAGCTACCATGGTCTTCTCATAACTGTGTGTCAGTCAAAATTTGCATGAGGCTGCCATGCAAATAGTGAAAACCAGTTGACTTACTCAAAAAAAAAAAAAAAAACACAGTGAACGTAACCAAGTATTAGAAAAACTGGCAGTTATCAACTTTTGTACTTGAAACAATTGTTGTTAATTCAAACTTTTTTCCTTTTACTTTCGCGAGTTTTTTAAGATTTAAAATCTTACGTCGTGGGTTTATTCATGTTGGGTTAGGTAACCCATTGCATGTTATTTCACTGCAAATTATTTAATCATTTGAGTAAGTCACTTGATTTCAACTGTTTCCATGGCAGCGTAACGTGCAAATTTTAACGTCGGCGGCACCATTGTGAGAAAACTAAGAAAGCTAAAACTTCGAGAACTTTACTCACAGCCACAATATACAAATCTAACACTACTTCATGGAAATATAAAATTATCATTTTACACCACTTGAACACCCTTAACGACACGGTCTACAGAAATTAGACATATTTTTTTTAATGCTTGTACCGTATTTTTTCTTATTTTAGACATTAATTGCGGCTAAATTTTGTTATGAATTTTTTATATTGTTATTGCGGAATGATTCGTAAACGTCAAAATTTGCATTATAAGATTTTATGTACGCCACTAAAACCGACTGACTTACCAAACTGAAAAACATTTACAGTCAACTATATATATATATATATATATATATATATATATATATATATATATATATATAATGTATGTGTGTGTGTATGATTTTATATAGGAGACCTTGTAACATAAAACATAGTTACAACCTGTAATTTTTTTCAGTTTTAGTGGTTTACATAAAACCGTAAAATGTAAATATTGACGTTTACGAATCACTCCAAAAAACTATGCGAAATAAAAACATTTCATGTTGCAAAATTTAGTCACATTTTATTGCTAAATTAAGTAAAAAGTATCCGGTATAAGTATACAAATAAAAACATGACGACGAAATTTGCTGTAAACCCGCAAATCACAGACGTGATGTGTCGCAGTTATCCGTGTACTGATTGGCACAGTCAAATTAATAACGGCTGTGCACACACACTGCAAATAGCCATGATGTTGAGCTGAAGGTTCGCACATACGGCACTGAAACAATGTGGCGCAAAATCTTTTCGCGAAATTTCCTGCCTCTAGATGTAAACTACATAGCATGGCCCTGAGCACCTTTTCACGGTATCAGAAATAAAATAATTTAGAGTGAAGAACAAGACACGTGCGACAGTTGCATTGAATATATTTTGTATTTAAAAAAAAAATTGTTGCATTTGAAACAATTTGCCAATTATGTGTAAATGTTTACAAATACAAAATATTCAGTGTGCGTTGTTATGCATACCTTGATGTAGCCCGCGATACAGTTTTTCGGTGTGAATGATTTTATTTCTGTAAGTCATTTGGCTTTCTTTTCTTGCATAAAATCATTTTATGTGAATTTGGGCTACTGTACAAATATTTTAAAATCAAAACAATTTTATTGCTGTAAAAATAGTCATAATGTATGTCTATAAAACAAACCATTTTTCGTACGAATATAAAAACATATAAAGACCACTGAAATTTGGCGTGAACTGCCCCCTTAAGGGTATTAAAGTGCGATAGTCATAATTCTTTATTTATATGAAATAGTGTTAGTTTTGTAGACGATACTTGTGAGTGCAGTTTCCTCTTACGAAACGATTTTAGCTGGCGTAGTTTTCTCATAACGGTGTGTCTAAGTTAAATTTTGCATATTTTGCTGCCTTGCAAATAGTGAAGACCAGTTGACTTAAGTTCGTGAAATAACACGCTTTGTGCTACGTAATAAAATATTTCAAAAAATTCCGCGAACTGTTTTTGTATTGTAAAAATTGTGCTGAATTTGCAATTTTTTCTGTACTTTTGCGGTTTTTTTTTATTCAAAATATTACGTTGTGGTTTTTAAAAATGTTTTGTTGCGTAGTTCATAAGAGATAAGTTCACAGTGAATTATTTGGTTTAAGTAGGTCAGTTGGTTTTCACTATTTGCATGGCAGCGTAACAAGCAAATTTTGACTTTGCCACCCCGTTATGAGAAAAATACGCCAGCTAAAATTGTTTCGTAAGAGGAAACTGCACTCTCAAATATCGTCAACAAAACTAACACTATTTCATACAAATATATAATTACGATTTAATCGCACTTGGAAACACCCTTAAGAGAGCGAGGTGGTGCAATGGTAACACGTAGGACTCTGGTTAAACCCTAGGCTCCAGCCATCCTGATGTGTTTCCCATGATTTCCCGAAATCACTTCAGGCGAATACTGGGATGCTTTCTTAACAAAGGCCATGGCCGACTCCTCTCCCAGCCCCTGTCGCTGCACCAAGTTGTGCGTTTTCGTCTCTAATGACCTCTCTGTCGACGAGGTAAAGCCCACTTAGGCCTACCGTACCCAACATTTTTATATTTTATGATTAACTTCTTAAAAAAGTTTTGGACATAGATTGGGAACGTTGGGAGGAGGGCTTAATCGTGGCAGCAAAGTCAGATGTATAATTATACGAAAGAAGTACTCCTAAAGTAATATTTTCTACTTTGATTTGTACAAACTGTTAACTGTCAACTGATTTTTTTATAAATAAATTTTGTAGTAATCAGTCTTTATCTCCACACATTTAAATAAGGGAATGTTTTCAGGGGTTGAATGGAATGTCACTAAATTATTCAAATAAGAACGGCAACTGATGACTAGAGCCCAATTATAGGGCTCGGTTACCTACATGACATGCAGGCTCAAGTGTTTCGGAACAGTATCGCACTGATAACAGTGAGCAACGGAAACTTCGCAATTATTCATTCAAATAATTGTGGTGTAAAGTATGATAAGCTAAAAGTACAGTTACACGACAGTTTATTTATCATCTATGTGAGACTTTCTTCCTGGCATTAAGGTAACATACAAGGCATATGTGGGTGGGGTAGTATATGACTGGAATTTTGGTTGTCTGAAGAAGATGTGTTGGGGCGAGATCCGTGTAACCCCATAGTAAAATAATCAAAATCATGGTTACTAGGTATATATGAGGTAAGTTAAGGGAAGGGATGTGGAGGCTGAAACATCCGATGCGGACAATTCGCGGGTTTACTTTTTAAATACTTTCGCGCGGATTCCTGCACGCGATGTTCAGCCACGGTTCCGAGGTTCGCGCGATTTCGTCGCTCGGCGAGTGTTACTACTGTAGTCAGGATTCTGCAAGAGATCTCATCGGCCAAACATTTATACAATAAATTGTTTAATGTGGCGTACGTGATTAAGAGACTATTAAATCTTTTGTTAAATGTATCCATTTTCGTATAATAAATTAAAAGTGTGACAGTGTATTGGCAATGTTTCTTAGTGGAATCATTACATTATACGACAGTAAATTATTTAGTATTTATGACATGGCGATAGACCATTATTCTCTTTAATTTTGAGTTAGCATAATTATTTCATAATTACGCTTTAATATTTCGAATCCAATATTCGTAATTAAAGGTAATGACATTAGATATATTCCTACTGACATATTTTCAAATAAATCTTTGTAAAATAAGGAATAACGAAGAAAATAGTTAGGATGTTTAGCGACATCTTTCGGCAAGAAAGAAATTCTTAGATATTTAAATATCTGGATACCGCCAGCTCAACACAATGTAGCTTCAGCAAATTAGTCACCGAAATTTCTCTTATAGAGTAAAGTCTTCAGTTTTTGTCCTTAAGGGTGCCGCCTGCCTAAATCGGAATCCAGAAGCGAAAAAGCGGTAAGTCACTCTTGACGCGCGCGCCAGTGTCCCACCGCCTCTATGCGCAAGGAGCTTAACTTGCCCGCAGGGTTTCCGCTGGATCGCTGGAACTGCGGGATTTAAGCGTGATAGTGTTAATTTATTGCTGGAATGCCTGTACTGGTACCCTCTTAGACCGCTTAGATAGTAATGTATCAATATTAACATTACGTTTTGTGATACAGCTGTGCGAAAAGGCCTTTGTTAGCCGTGTTTGATGGGCTTGGGAATGTGAGTGTGATATTTAAAAGTACTTTCTAATGTCTGAAATGTGTGTTCTTTTCGTTGGTGGGTACGTTGTAAACACGTATAATACTTATATAGGCCTAAATAAACACTTGTTTCTATCTTGCAGCAGTAGCACAGTTCAACAGCGAGGCAGGCTGACGCCTTTAACCTCGCATTATACACTCGTACAGAGACAATCGATATGATTTTTAACTATAGAATTTTGTGTAAAATACAACTGCAATTTTACTACTACGCAACCCTATCTATATCTACCCAAGCTAAGGACATTTTAAATGTAATAAATTATCATATTTGTGTATACAACTTTGATATCGAGGACATGTGAGTCGTGACTGAATTTTTGTGAATGAATGGTGCAAAAAATTAACCGCTATTGCTGTTGTATTTATTGACGTGCATTAACGTTCTCAGGCATAGAAAGGAAATTCTGGAATTTAATGCCGTCTTTTGACTCATTTGCCTTCGGAATAAATATTTTCGTGCCGTGTTAGAAAGAAAATCACCTTTTATGCGGGATTGTAGGTATCCAGTCACATTTGTCTGCCATGCATTCACTTTTAAATAGGTTTTTATCTGTTAAATATTAATCGCTAGGAAAACATCATCAATAGCAAAATAAGTAAATAAAATACGGCGTAACAGTAGAACAGTTGAGTCTGAGCTATTTATAATGCTTTATATATAAGACCCTTGTTTTCCCATATGCCAGTCTGTCTGTTGAGTTCCTCGGTCTGTACACGTGACTGAAGACAAAGAGAGATTTAAGTTCCCGAAACGTATATGTATCGTCTGTGTTCAAACTAATTCATGTCTGTAATTTGTGTTATCGCCGTTGTCCTTGCCCATTTTCATAGCCTTTTTTCATATATCTTACATTGTTTTTCTTGACGTACTTCTTGAAAAAATAGCTACGTTCCGTTCCGGAATTAATGTTATTTATTTCTTTTTTTTTTTTTTTTTCGGCAGAGGGACAATTTCAGCCGTTTGGCAGCTGGTATACGCAAGAGGTGTAAACTGACCAATCACAGAGCTTTTGTGAATTTTATGTTACATAAAGTTGATAATTTAAAAGCCAAGATTGGAAATGTTTTTCGCTTTTAAAATTTGTCTTCTCTCTTTGTCAAGCCTAGTTAAAATTAATTTTACCAGTGTCATATTTCATTAGAGCCGTTAGTGATTGCAGCGCAACTAGCGGCAGAATTTTTCCCTGTGCCAAACTCTATTATAAGAAAAGCAAGGGGTGCAAGATAAACGCTTACGACCCATCTCTATGTGTCGCCAAATTGAACGGCGCCATATTGCAGCCCGTAACATGCGACGTCCTATACCAAACTTTTTTTGTTTAAAAAAAATCGTTATCCCCCTCCCCCACTCCAGCTAAAAAATACCCTATCTTCGGCTGCAGTATGTCAAAGAGTTCGATTTGGTCTTGTAACAGTAACAGTCCAGTTCTTTTATAACGTCTTTGAAGAAGACAAGCTATCTTTCCAACCTGTAGTAGAATTAATCTTAGTATATTTGTTGACAACAGTTAATACTGTTTTTGTGGGTTTTTTCTGCAACCCTGCAACATTCGCAAATTTTACACTAATAATTCTAATTAGAATTTTTTGGTTTGTGGACATACGCCATTGCTCATGTTTTGTTGATCAAACTTGTGTTGAATGACAAAATACAAAGAAGAACAAAAAAATACATTAAAAAACTGACAGATTTTTGTGTGTGTGTGTGTGTGTTTGGAATCTGTTTTTTATGCTTCTTTGTATTTTGTCATTCAACACAAGTTCGATCAGCAAAACATGAACAATGGCGTATGTCAACAAACCAATAAATTCTAATTGTTAACTCCCACTCTAAAAATCTCGCTAATAATTCTATAATGAGTAAGTTAAGTTTTATCCTAACAGTATAAAAACTGAAATCCTATTGAAAAATATTGTACCTTTTAATTTGAAAAAATGAAATGCTTCTTTCCGAATCTGCAAACGTGTAAAAAATCTAAATTTTAATTTATCTTCTAAATATTAAAGTTTCTCAAGAGGCTCATAACTAACCGATACATTATATTAAAATATTAATAGTGAATGCATTGAACTGAGTGATACAGCTCGATTGCCATTAATGCTTTCAAGTATACGTTGAAAACAAATTACTTGAGGTGAAAACGTGAGCTTCCAGCGGAAACGACTTGAAACCATGTGCCAATTAGTTCTCTGCAGAACGGAACCTGTAATTTACCATCTAGATCTAGGCAGAATTTTTTTCCTTTTCTCTTCAAGATTATATACATGAACTTACTGTCTAGAGCCATATTGTACGTACTATATAGTTTGAAAGCTAATTCATAAGATGTGGACTATATTTGGGGTTTATTGAGCATTAAATTTAGTTTAATATGTGCAGCATCATAAAAGTTTGGTTATTTTATTGAATCACAATCAGTCGCATATTTCATCTTTTTGTTCATTTCAGCAGGCCGTCGTACGAAGCACGATTAAGGACTTTTGAAAGTCTTTAGTTTAATCTTTGTCAAGAGTGAATCCTTCTGTCATATGTCAACAGTACGTGACTTTTGGAGTAGCTTTAGCTGTCAGTTGATGTTTACTCATTTGTGAGAGGCAACTTTTAATTCGAAGATAAGTTGACTGCTTTCCTTATTCGCTAACAGTTTGGAGTACTTGAAGTGTGAGTTATTTAAAGAAAATTACTAACAATAACTTTTCCATCAGACATGTCTTGAAAAAGTACACATTTGTAGTAAATAACTATAGCCTACTTAATTTTGCGCATGTATGTAGCCATACCACTTTACATCGGTCATTAATTGACGTCCTTGGCAAGCTACCGAGATTGATGGCAGGTGCTGCAAAGAAAGTTTTGCCTCAAGACTTCGTATGTAAGTACTACAGCGAGGTAGGAACGCGATGGCAGTGTGGTCAGACACTCGCCTCACACCAAGGCGGTTCGGGTTCGATTCCTGGTAGAGTCGGGCCCTGGATTTTCGCTTGTGGGAATCGTGCCGGACGATGCAGTTTTCTCGGTGATCTCCGGTTTCCCCGGTCCCTTTATTCCGGAGCTGCTCCATACTCGCACCACCCCTCACCAGCGCTGAAGATCTAGATGTTAAAGAGGACGTGGTATATAATACAGCGCTAAAAGGGTCACTTTAGAATTGTAGGTTTCTCGGAGCCAATTTGTAAAAATTAAAAAACAGCAATCCCAGACTACAGTTTTTCCCAACTGTTAGAGCAAAAGTGTTTCTCGAGTAACGTATATCTGAAGAACAATCTCAGACTCCGAAATATTGAACATTTAATTGCTGCGTAAGAGATCACGCTTAACAAATGCATCATTCCTGGTAAATGTTTGCTAATAAAGTTTGCAAATATAGTTATCAAGAATTGCTGGGGTTTTTTTCTATGGCTTTCAAAAATTTAGATCTCAATTGTAAAACTCAGCACTTATTTATCTACCACGTCCTCTTAAGCGCTGACTAAAATCTCTCGAACCACACTCACGATAGGGAGGTGGAATTAAGATGCATAACATCTCAGTCCTACTGCTATATGGGCACAGCAGTTTGTGCTAAAATGCAACGAGGTGTTAAGAGCACCGCTTACTTTCACGTTACAGGCTCGGAAGCGTCGGAGCTATAAGGGCGACCTTGAAGCGCGCATCTTATACTGTAAGCCAAGCGCTGAAACAACGTGCAAGATTCCCGCCGATCCAGTTTTTCTACGGGACTTCAAGCAGTGACTAAATAATTGGTGGAAAGTCTTTAACAAAGTTCAGAGCACGTTTTAATAAGTGTTTCACTTACATCCGGTTAGTACATTCTGAAGTACGGCAGCCTGAAAAGGCTGTTCTAAGCTATGTTGGAAGACTTAGGGACATCGTTGTAATGAGCATTGAGTATTAACATAGACATTGTCCTTGTTCGAAGGGGTTTTTTTTTTTTTCATTCTTCACAATGGGTTCTTGTGGAATAGTTTCGTAAAAAACTCTTTTACGAACATACTGTAACGTATTTGAATCGCGTGGCAAGTGGCGCCCTTAATATTCCACTGTATGCCTGATGTACAAATTCTTTGTTTTAAAGCCGCAATATTTGTTTTAGAGTATAAAAAAATGTTTGAACGAATTTAATGAATGTTTTCGTTAACATGTTTGGACTAAATTTGTTTATGCGTTAAATACAATTTGTATACAGTGATAAGAAAAAATGTACGTTAATTTTTTCCTATCACTGTTTACGAATTGCATTTACCAAGTAATACAAATTTATGGACAACATTTTAAAGAACACATTCATTAAATTAGTTCTTCAAACTAACATTTTCGATTTATACTCTAAAACAAATATTACGGCTTTAAAACAAAAAAATTGTACACCAGGAGTATAGTGGAATCTTAAAGATGTAATTTACTAAACTTACCGATTTTATGTTTGCTTACTTATGAATGTTATGAAGTTCTGAAATTCAGAGCCGTTAGTGAAACATATCCTTACTTACCAGAATTTTTTGAGCATACGTGAGTTGACTTATCTATTTTTACTGATTCGAGACTGAAGTCAGTAAATATTGAGCTTTATTTTAATTAGAATTACTAAAAAAGTAAAGATAAGTAAAACTAATGTAATCTTTATCTAACATATTCTCTATTTCCTACTTAGCATTATTTTCAACTAATTACCATAGGGTTTGTTATAGAACAATTTAATTAAAATCACTATTTTAAGGAAACTTCCGTCTTGAAGCTAGTCCTCTCACTGCACTATGACCAGCTAGAGCAACTTGTAGTGTTCTCTGCGACGTGGGCGTGGCTTGGCAAGAGGACGGCAGTGGGCAGAATGAGCCGCGACCTAATTGTCTTCCCGAAACTAGCGTGATGGCGAAATGTGGCGGCCCTGCGGCCGGCCGATTGTAGTTCATGTTGAGTGTTGACACATTTCTGCTCAAGGTCACGGAACAAGTTTTAATGCAGCTAGCGAGCGTACATGGATTAACTGAAATTGCGTGAGGTTAAGATAGTATAATTTAATGTTTTCAAGCACTTTGCGTAGTTGCTTAAAACGTACTTCGAGTTAACGTGTATAGTTAATTTTAAATTACAACAAATTAGTTAAATTATGCACATGACTCATGGTGAATGAATCAGTGTGGTCGTTGGAAGAAATGTACCGTGTAAAAGCATTAGTATTATGAACAAATTCCATTGCGATGCAGATGCCTGTAAAATAACTGAATATAATAGGAAAACATAAAAACAGAGTATGCATTAGTCAACAGGATACATACACAACATAAAATTTCATAAATTGAATCGGGTCAAATAAACAAGGATAGCCAAATAAGAAAACTAGGTAAAACATCGCAAAGGCAGACAACGCAGGTTTAAGGCCCTGAGTTGTGAACAGGATCTACGGATAAAATATAACTTATGAACCACAAAAATAAGACTTGACGATCAGGCCAAACATCAGTATTGCACCACAAAACCGATCTATTATTTACTGAAAATATACATTTTCGTAGAACGCGAGAAATGTTTTAATGTCATAAAAAAATTCTATTCCCATGGCCTAAATTATCTGCGGTTATCTTCAAACGAGGTCACTTTAGTTACTTACTCGTTGTGTATTCCGCACAGTTAAATACTAAATTATTCCCAGTCCGTCAGTTAACTTCAAGTTAGCGTTTTGTGCCCAACGTGAAGAAGTTTGTCCCTCCCACTGATAAAATCTTACTGTTCAGTTCCAGGCCTTCAGGTTTTGTGAATTTTTTAGCCGTCAGTTCACATGTTGATGTGGACAGTGTATTAGCTTCTCGGCCTGTAATCTCCATTATGCTGTAAGATTAGGTCTCAAAATGTTCGGGAAAATGTGTCCGTCGGTAGCTGCAGGCCGACTCCGCGTAGAGCTAGATGTACCTAGTCTCACGAATTTTCGGTAGTAGGATCGTGAACTTGATATCAAAGTGTAAAAATAAAAAAGCAGTACAAAAACGAAACTCATTCCAAGTAGTATGTATCGGAACACGCATTCGAAACTGATAGACTGAAATAATTCAGAAAAGACAAATGATATTGTAAACAAAGCTTATGCAGAACGAAAAGCCAGCTAATTGTTTCAATGAATTTTTGCAGAGCTACTAAAGGAAACGCGCTTGTACGGAACAGTTAGGGCGAAGCAAGTTGATAAACAGCGCCTTTGTAGCTGTGGTAGTTCGTGCAGATAGCCTTGAGAGCTAACGGGGAACCAGTTGAGTATCGTGTTGGCAGTAGTGGCTTTTTACTTGGAGATGTGTTGCGTGTAATGGTATGAAGTACCTTTTCAGTTCACACTAGGACGTTTCCCCCAATCGTTGAAAGTAATGAAATGATTCGGAAGGATACTTAACTCAATTTTTTTTCTCAAAATATTTTTGGTTGATTTTGTTAACCGAATAAAAAATTGAGGAAAAAATATAACATAAATGTACATTTGAATCCGCACTTGTGCTATGGCCAAAGTTTTTTGTCTCCCTAAATTGTGGTTTCGAATTACGTATTATTAACCTTGGCTTCGTGTTTTTAAGGGCTTGGTTTGTTGATCTAGGCTACCTCTGCTGCGAGCATTTGTGAAAATGGGCGAAGACACGTTCAATCCACAAACTTTATGCTGCTTGAAATGTAATAATAGAATGTGACAAATTAAGAAACCAGGGAAGCTGAACGTGTTTCACGTTAACTAGATCAGTGGGTGTGTGGGGGGAGTGTGTTACACGTGGTTGAAGAGTCCGAGGGAACGAGAGAAAGCCGTGAGGATGCAGGTAAATCCAACACGCGAGTATGAGTGTGATGCTAGCTATACTGATGTTTGCTTGTGCTAATCAGGTCATCGAGACGGGAGATGATGCTGTGCAGCGTGTCTAGGGGTGCAGCCCCCCCGGCACGCGACCAGATTACCCACATCTCAAACAGCTACTTCTCGCCATAGTGGGACGGCAAAGTCAAATATGTTGCTACAACGCAGTTATATTACCCTCGCTTACATAACAAATAAGCGGACTGCAATATTTCTGCAACTATAAATGTGCCAGGGTGCAAAATTTTGGGAAGAAAGTTATTTTGCCCAAAATAAGGGGCTTGCCTACGTAGCTGTTGAACTATGTTGCATCTGATTAGAAATAAACGTTAATTTATTTTAACGACACTTTTGTCGTCACAGAATACAAACTAACATTTGAGAGAGAAAAAATACATAATAGAGAAGAGCGTTCAAAATACTTTCAAAGCAGCATGTGCATTGTAAATAGGGATGAGTAATTTTCCAGAATGTTAACTTCAGGTCCTCGGGAAGTATCAACTGAAACTTTACAAAATTTGGAAAACTCAGAAAATTTTTTTCATTTTGTGTAATCATTTTAATGAAGCATAATTATGTCTTTGGCATGACTGTACGAAATAAAATCATTAATAATAGCAATCTACTGTAATATATTTACATTATTAAGACATATGCTAAAAGTTTGATGTAGCCGTACTTGCTGCCTAGTTTGGATGCGTAAAACTTCCCGGCAGTGATTACCTAAACGAAAATTTGTATTACTGCCTGAAATACCTGTGTATAAAACAAAGATTGTCCCTTTTATTTGAGTTATAGGTTGAAAGTAGTATTCGTCTTTAAAGGAAACAAAAAACTTCACACTGCTTCAATTCATGAATAGAGAAATAAAACACCGCCCACACACCAACCATGAAAATTATTCAAACACCTGAGTCCAAATTTATTTTATATGTTTGCTTTTACGTGGCCTCGAAAATCACAAACCCTTAGTACTTCTCCACCAAGCTCGGTTTTGAAAGCAAGTTGCCCAAGGACAGTGTAGCTGACTGCACTGAAGTTGTCTGAGAAAGTGCCAATACTAAAACATTCCTATAGCATTATACTAAACTTCAAAATATTTGCTATATATTTCAAACTACAGACGGATTCGTGACAGAAAACAAAGAACTAAAATGTTATACATAATTATTTAAGTGTGTATATATATATATATATATATATATATATATATATATATATATATATATATATATATATATATATATATATATATATATATATATTACTTTCATAAAATAAGAAAAAAACTATCTGCTAAACAGAAGCTAAGAGTCAAATCTGAATAACATACTTACTTCACACTTGCACATCGGTGTTACTCGGAGTCACGAAAACTATTCAAATCAACATTTCCATAATCAGTCAAGTCACTCTTTTTCTGGTATATCCCCCGTGTCGCAGTCGGGACATGGCGCTCTGTCTTCTTTCACAACAACATTTTAACATAATTTTCTTACAGTATCTTGTCCTTCAAAACATTTAGCCTCCATATTATTGCGACAATTTTCAGTTATGTGCAATGAATGTTATTTTGCGCGTCTGTGTAGTTAGACAGTTTCTAAGTTTTGAATATATCCTACTGTGTGTGCTGAAAGCTCTTTGAGTTGCAGCAGAGGTTACAAGCATATCCAGAATTTTGCTAGCATCCTTTGACAGTTATGAATGTCCACAAACCTTTCCACCAAGTGCGGGTTCAAGGTTATATTTTTCAAGAGCCATCCAAAGAAACTGTTCGCTCCATGTATCTGGATTTCGACTTAAACTGATGCGAATGTGCTGGCGAAATATGTATGAAGTTGTTTACAATATTGGACGTACGCCAATGTCATACAATTTTCGTCCCAGAAATCCACACAAGAGAAGAGGGAAAATTACAATTAAACAAACTCGTTTGTTTAATTGTAATTTTCCCTCTTCTCTTTTGTGGATTTCTGGGACAAAAATTGTACGGCAATGGTGTACGTCGAATATTGTAAACAACTTCATACACTCCCATTGCAAAAAACATTCAAAGACATAATCTTAAAGAAATATGAATGGCAACCAATTATTATTTAATTCACGCTGTTTTTGAACTGGACCTTCTATTAAGGCTAAAAACATTTTGTTTCTCAAAGTTTCCGCTTTAGAAAGTTACAAGGTGTGTGACGTTTTGGTCTGCTTGGGATGGGGTTGGTCTGCTTGGGATGGGGTTGGTCTGCTTGGGATGGGGTTGGTCTGTTTGTGATGGGGTTGGTCTGCTTGTGATGGGGGTTGGTCTGCTTGTGATG
>PNEQ01023006.1:0-36307 GCA_003012365.1 Medauroidea extradentata
GTAGTCGCTGTTAGTGGCAGGGACAAACTTAAGACTGCTTTTCGCGTGGACAGCTATAGCTACTTATCCTTCTGCAGAATTAGTTCAACTAGCCGCTTGGACATTCTAACACTTGATGACTGAAGTACCAATCTTGTGTACAAAGAGGTTTTTCAATTAAAGTAAATATTATCAGTTACGAATAATACTCGCGAGCAAACCGCGGGGGACTGCTAGTCACTACATACAAGCAAAATTCGTGTTATGTTTGCCAGCAGATGAGACTCCAAATAGCTACCCACTCGTTCAACGTCCTCCATTGGCCAAAAAGTTCGTGGTCTTCGGGAAGACTACACCTGTCCGATAATTAAAAGTTACATGGAAGAGTGATGAACGCCATGTAATGCAATCACACACGTAACTGGAATCATAAAAAGGTTTCTGGTCATTTGAATCACACATTATACTCAGATATACACAGGAAAGTGGAGCATAGTCTGTCACCAAACATAAACGGGAATTTTTCCAGGTTCCTACACGCATCACATGTTCAGGAGTTCATATTTTAACTTGTCCTCGGACCAAGGGTTGATCTAAAAGGGGAACACCGGGA
The DNA here is from genome assembly GCA_003012365.1 of Medauroidea extradentata. Taxonomy (NCBI): domain Eukaryota; kingdom Metazoa; phylum Arthropoda; class Insecta; order Phasmatodea; family Phasmatidae; genus Medauroidea; species Medauroidea extradentata. Next base: position 593 of record PNEQ01023006.1, read on the forward strand.
TCATGACTCCCCAAACGAAAAATAATAAAAATATACTAGAGACCAAATAATCTGCAAATTGGTATCAGATTAATGCAGCAGTGCTGTGATTTTTATATATGCAATGTTTTATTGTCATTCCTTGCATGGAACACAATATCGATGCAACTATTTCCAACATTTTCAATCGGAAATCTATTAGACGATGACCTCTCTCCCTCTCTCTCCTAGATCCGCTCCCACCTTGGAAGAACCCAAGAAATGTCCCGTGTGTCCATCCATGGTTGGCATGTATGTTTCCGGGTGCACCTAGTGTGTGGGTTGTATGCGCAACAACCTCGTCCAGCTCGTCAGCTGAGTCACCTCACCATTTCGCCGAGACGGAAGCAGGCTTCCTCATCGTGACGTGACTTAACCTGAATCCGAGCAGGATCCCGACGAAGTGTCCCAGGACGTTCACCCAACAAGCACACTCGCCTGTCAACTTTCTACCGAGATCTTGTGCAATCCCCTTGCTCCGCGTCGACGCAGTCGGTATTTTAACTGTCTGGTTCTCCGATAATGTTGTTGTTTTTCTTTCTCTTTCCTCCTCGACCGATCGTTGCCCAGTGGTGTAGTCAGGTTTCACTTTCGGAATGAGCCCACTTTGATAAAACACGTGCTAATAACACGTTATTGAAAAATATTACCTTCCCTTTTTCGTCTATACACAGAGGAAAATGTTTGGTGTAGTTAACCGTTTATGTGTGTATGTGACCAAACAAGCATCTAACAGTTTCATCAACAAAATAATTGGTTACTTTGTAGATTTAAATATCTTTAAATTTTGGTTTATTCCTGTTAAAGATGCAGTTTGTTATAATAACAAAGCCAATATTTGACGTGTTTTAAGTATTTTTCAGGAACCCAAAATGTTGTGCAATCAGGTACACAATTTTTTCACCATATAAATTAATGGTTGACTGTACCTGCTGTTCTTCATTGTGTAAGGATAAACTAAAATTAAAAGCTATGTGTTTATGCTACTAGCATCAATTACGTGCTGTTAGTCTGCCCAGAGACAAAGTAATAACATGATGTAATCAATGTTCCAAATTTAAAATCTTTCCACGATTCCTTGGCCTACTTGCTCTCCCTTCCCCTTCCACACCTTACCACAGGCTACGCCACTGAATCTGTTACAAAAAACCGGGGAATGCAGCTTGTCTACACAACCCGACAAGTTGAACCTCCGACATAGCCGGTCTCTCGCGCAGACACAACGTCACCGAGACCACTTTCGCCCGACGAGCCGCGGGTGGGACGCCTTCCGGAACCGTCGTGTTTCGTCCTCCGCCCGGAGAAAGGTCTGACGCGCCGGAAGCACGGTGGGCGACCAGGAATATTTAGAAACCTGGAAAGGTCGTGTTTGTTTTATCTGACAGCAGATAATCTTTAAGTCTTGCTTCTGCCCTTCTCGGGAGAGTTTACTTGGCACTCCCGAAAAATCTCACGAGCAGGAGAGAAAAGGTCAATGTACGACTGGCATGCACTGTATGGAAGAAGAAAAAAAGGTGGAATGGGGATACATTTCCATTTGGAATCATCTATTGACCCAAAAATAAAAACTAAAATCAAAACGCACATATTACTTATTGACGCGAGAGTTATGTTGGTCTTCGTCAGGTAATGTAAAAGATGATCTCAATCTACGTTCTGATTAATATTTAACTTCGTTAGGTTACTGTGCTTAATTTTTTCCCCTCTTTTTTTTCACCAAATTAACTCCTTCACATGCCACACCAAGAGAGTGCACAATATCTTGTGCAAACACCGTACAGTGGATTCCAACATGACCTTGCTTATTGTTTTCTTTCTCTAACATTCACGAAAGAAACGTGCTACAAAGGATGTTCCAAATCCATGTTGGGCAGGAATTTATTCCCGAAAATTTCTTGTGTCTAACTAAATAAGAATGTCAGACGGAGACATGTTTCGTTTAAGCATAGCAGACAGTCAAATTTTCTCGCAATAAATAGGTGTCCTTACATCATACAAAGGAGCTGAAGATGATAAGGTTTCGAAGTTAGAAAATGAATTATTATATTGTAGATATTGTAACAAAAAATGGTATTCCACTCTGCTACATTGCTAACTTCCATTACTGTATGCATTTTAATTTGAAATAAATGTGATCCTATGAGGGCTGTTACATTGTGAGACGTGGATGTAACAAGACCCAGGTTATGAGGCCTCCCTCGGTAGGCTGTGTTTATTTGTATAAGGTAGAAGCTGTAAGGTTACCGTTAACTAATGCATTATCACTAGAAATGATGGTTTATTGCAGGAAAACTTGACTGTTAACAGGGTTTCAACGTACATCCAGCCTATAAAAAATTTACTGGCATTCGCTTGTACGTGGAGCTGTTACCCTGTTTGACTGAGCCAATAATAATCCCTAGGGACGGGAATTGTTGTTGAAAAGATTTTTGCCCCACTTTGTTTCAGTGCCTTACGTGCACACCTGCAGCTCAACTTCATGATTATTGGCAGAGTGTTTTTATTCAGAGTCGTTATTCGTTTGACTGTGCCAATCAGTACACGGATAACTGCCACACATCACGTCTGTGATTTGCTGGCTTAACCTCCGCACGCTGGGTGTTAAAACATCCAATCACTGGCCACAAAGCAGAGATGCAGGTGCGCACGTAAGTCACTGAAACAACGTGGTACATAAATCTTTTCGCGAAATTTCCTGTCTCTAATAACCCCGCTATTGTAAAATTTGATGACAGTTACAGGTTTGCAGACAGCTACGTTGCGTCAGACGTAAGTAAGAAAATAGAACGGTTTCAAGGGCATGTTCAAACAAAAAAATTTCGCGATTTACCAACATCTCTAATTATCACCTCTCCTCGCAAGCTACTCAGCTCGCGTGCAGTATTTTACTATTATCCTTCTTCCTATGGGACTTTAAAGGCCTCGCTCCCTAGTTTAGCAGTGGTTTCGAAAATATTTTTTTGTAACGGAAATTAATTCATATATCAAAAAATCCTTTGGCAGTTTTAACACTTATATATAGGGCCACGATTTTGTCGCGAAAAGATTTTTGCCCCACTTTGTTTCAGTGACTCTCGTGCTCATCGGCAGTTCTGTTTCAAGGTTATTGACACGTTTCTCATTTGACTGCACCAATCAGAATAATATTATTGTGAGTCTATACGTCTATAATTTGCCAAGGCCAGTGAGAGTAAAATCATCCAATCACAGACGATGTAGTAGAGCAGCAGGTGTGCACATGACGCATCGAAACCAAATGTTGCAAAAATCTTTTCGCCATAAAATCGTGGCTCTACTTATATATCAACGTTTTTATATGAATATTCTGTTGCAATTCACCAAACTGATTTTTAGATTTTTGCCCCCGAAATAGTACACATTTTGTTGTGAAAATAAGCCAAAATGAAGCAAAATTTTTTTTCTCGCAAACGGTATATTATTTTAAAAAACGGTCTGGTAAAATTGTGTATCGTATGACTGTTCACTGTCTCAAATTTTTTCAAAGCATTTGGTTTACAAATATTTGAGTTATTTGCAATTGTTTGAAATAAACGGGAGATCATGGCCTTGAGCGGTAACAACGTTATTTAATTGTGGGCAGCGTAGTTCAAAGTTCAGCGCTTGTTTCTATAGTTGTGTTTTTCTAATCCGGTTGTTACTTGTACAGATACTGGAAAACCCAGTTTCGGCAATTTTGAGGGGCCCGAAAATAATATTTATAATAAACGTGCCGAATATTTAAAACTATAGCGACATAGTTTGAAGAGTGTGTTCTTTTCGTAGGTATGCAAAATGAGCTTGTAATTGTTCCGTCAAAAGAATAGTCGTAACTCGCTGCAACGTATTTGAATCCCCTTATTTGTCATATGGTCTATGTTGCAGGATCATCTCCAATATGGCGACGCACAGGTTTGTAGTTCTTCTGGTCGCCGCGAGCTTCGTGAGCGCTGCGATCGCGTCCCCACAGGCTGCCAGCGACAAGAAGAAGGACGAGATCTCTAACACAATCCCCTTGGTGAGTAGTCCTTACTGCCGGGTAGCTCGTGCGAGAACAATGAACTCTAACAGTCGAGTAGCCAGGATTTTTGTTCAGGGAGCTAATTATTATTTATTTGATTGATAGACACCTGGGAAATTTAGCTATTTTTTTCCTTTGGCAGACTAGACTTCTTTCCCCTAGACATGCCTCGGCACATTATATGATAACCACAAGCCAAAAACTTTAGCGGATACATGTCCGAGTTTTCTTAATGGATAGAGCCAAGATTTTTTCGCGAAAAGATTTCTGCACAATTCCTTTTCAATTTCTTGCGCGTAAATTGGCAGGTTTGCTGCACGGTTATTGGCAGCGTGTCTTTGTTCAGACACGTATCTCATGCTACTGCATCAATCAGCATTAGGATAATGTGACACTATACGTCTGTGATTTGCCAGTATAACTCCAAGAGTCTGACATCCAATCACTGACCACCAAGCAGAGATGCATATTTGCTCACGAGGCATTGAAACCAATGGTTCAAAAATCTTTTCGCCACATAATAGTGGCTCTACTTATGAATCACGTGTTTAACATACATGTCTTGAAAGAAGGCGAACGAATAACAAACCTGTAGTAAAACAATGAACTAATCGTATGTTACTTGTGAGTAAAATATGATTCTGACAAGGGTAGCAGCCAACAAACAGATATCTGACGGCGCTTATGAAAATTCACTAGGGTAGGGTAGGTAAGCCTAAATTTCAAGTTTTTTGCATACGGAATATTAACCCAGGGAAGTTCAACCGTGTTCGAAATTTCAACTGATGACCTCTCGGTCAGCTACTAACACTAATATAATACTCAAATTTTATATAAGATGTGTAAAGAATGCACTGTGAATGTAGCATTTAGCAAAATATTTATCATGTGGAAAATATGTAGGCTTATTTTTTATTCCCGTCATTTTAAAACCTAGAATTGCATTGCATGGGTTTAAAATCCTGGTAATCGACCAGACCTGGTGACGTCACTGAGGTAACCTACCCTGTTCCAGCGAGTCAACGAGGCCGTGGTGGTCGAGAGGTCAGACCTCCCACCTTTCACCAAGACGATCCGGGTTCGGTTACCGGCGGGGTCGGTCCCCGGATTTTCGCACGCGGGAATCGTGCCGGACAATGCCATTGGTCGGCGGGTTTTCTCGGAGATCTCCAGTTTCCCCCGCCCTTTCATTACAGCGCTGCTCCATACTCACCTTACGTCACCCCTCACCAGTGCTAAAGACCTCGATGTTAAGCGCTGACCAAAATCTCTCACTCTCCAGCGAGTCACTTTTCATAAGCATCTTGAGCGTCAATGTGCTCATTAGCGTAGAATGTAGTCTATGATATTAGACAAAGAAAGATAGAATTAAAATGCTTATACTACTGTATTTTGTAACATGCATAAACAATATCCTAGGCAAGATACGAACTCACGTGCAAAGTAGTTCAAAACCTAACCTTCCCTTCAATTAAACTGAAAAATTATCGAGTCTGTAACTAAATATACTCACATTGTTACTATGTTTTATTTATTTATTTCATTAGTCATTAGGTGGGGAGTCATCCCTCGCGTTTAAATTTCAATTAAAAATCAAAATATTACGTTCATTGAAAATAAAGAAAACTTTACATATAACTTAAATATTTTAAAAATTACTTCCTATTTGGTCACCAAAATTTACATGCGCGTTACCTAATGACTTTGAAACGGTGATCACTAACTTATTATTACTAGAAACAATATTTCATCATTTACAATAAGTAGCCAGTATATATTTCATGGTCATTGGTATATGGCGACGCGTTCACACGTATGTACAGTTCTCGGCAACTTGTGCCCTACCTGCCAACAATATTCGAGCCTCCGCTGATCTTTAGGCAATATATTTTTATCAGAGAGCTACAGTTATAGGTATATTTTAACTAGGTGTCTCTAAACAGCAAAGATAATCAAGACCCAGGGCTTATGATGCCTCTTATTAGACAGAAGACAAGTGTTTCACGTAAAGTGTGGTAACTAACCAAGGGATGATGTGCACGCAGGAAGTAGAGAGCAAGGCCAGCTCCCCATCCACGGAGGCTGAGTCCAGCACTTCCTCTACCACAACTACCACAACCTCGAAGCCAGAGGTCAAGGCATCTCCCAGACCACCGAACGCCTTCGGCAGCGGCTTCTCCAGGTTCATCAGCGACATATTCCAGGTGAGTGTTCACACACCTTCCCCTCTCCCCTCCAAACCCAGCGTCGCTGAACATGTTTCTGCAGAGTCATACGCGCACATCTGCAGCTTTGCCGCATGGTAACTCGCATGGAAAAAATATTTTGTGGCAGCTACAAAATAGTTTGTGGGTATATCCCGTGCAAAATTAATTTTTTGCTTACCAAAAAAATATTTTGTTGACACCAAAGAAATATTTTGGCCACCACAAAATTGTTTTTTGTTTACTACAAAATAATTTTGCAAGGTAGACTTTCTTGAATTTTTTTAGTGCGATAGCTTGGGTTTTGTCAGAGGCGTCGCACATTTTACTATACCAATCAGAAGAATGTTGCTGAAACACCACACGTCAGCGACATCCAATGATTGGTTACGAACCAGACGTGCAGATGTGCACATAAGGCATTATGACAAGTTAATGCGACATTATTTTCGTCCTTCATATTATCGACTGCGAAAGTGAAAAAATCGTAAAATTCTTTTCTGTCAAGCTGCCTCCGAAACAATTGTGCATCCAGATCGTATGTAGAGAATCTTGATTTTCTCTCAAATATGTTTGTACCAACTTGATTAAGTGTCTCACGTGCACATCTACAGCTCAACTTCATGGTTATTGGCAGCGTGTCTTTGTGCTGAGACGTCTATCATTTGACTGAGCCAATCAGAACGAAGCACATTACACGTCTGTCATTAGGGGGTTAGAATCCCAAGACGCTGATTGTTAAAATCATCCAATCATTTATCAGGTGTAGGTGTGAACGTACGACATTGAAACAAAGTGGTGCAAAAATATTTCGCGAAAACCAGGGTTCCCTACATACACGTAACTTTAAAGACTATGGCAGCCCTGACTGCAAGTACATTTAATCGCACCGTTGCGACCGAGGAGTAACGATGGACTGACATGACGATCGATTGTAGTTATTACTGATATAATTACGTTCAATCATCCACGAGTGATAAAGTGTAACGACATCTCATTTGTTTGCCTGTTGCGATGCGATATGTCAAAGCCGTCGTCGTAGAAAACCTCGGCCTTCCGAGAAGTATCGTTTAGTAGCCTTTAGAGATCTCATTGGCAATATCTTCCCCTGATTCACCCGTGTGCTCTCCTCACCGACAAATCAGGGGAAGTCATAGGGGTCACATAAAAACTCTTAAGTCCATAGATATTATAGTATGAGGTGGCAACTCGAGTGTCATGGTATCACGCCCTGGATGCAGACTTACTACTGCTCGCCTTGCAGGATGACATGCGAAGAGGTCCTACAGTGTAAACGCGCCGGAATGAGAAGGGCGGAGGAAACGGAAGAACACCGAGGAAACCCACCGACAGGGCCATTCCTATATGCGTAAATCCGAGAAAATAGATCGATGCTTAACTATATTAACAGATGATTAGATGTGTGAAACTGTTAAGTAGGGTGTTTTATCATTTCAAACGTGTTTATATTTTTCAATTGTATTTACTTACGTTCATATTTTCCTTTTTTGAGTGTTAAAAACACTGTTAATAATAATTTTATAAATTTCATACATTATTCTTGTTTATAAGATTAATCGTAGTTATATCAAAATAAACTAAGCTTCTGTCATTATGTCAATAAGTCTAAGTATAAAGTACTGCAGTAAGTAAAGAAAAGCAAAGGCGTCTAGTAGCACTCTCACACAAGGTTAACATATGTGTGTTGTTTTACAATTTTTTTAAAAAGGTGGACTTATGAATGCTGAAATTCATAAATGGAAATAAGTTAAAAAACCGCCCTCGTCAGAGAACCCGGATAGACATGGTGGGAGGCGAGTGGTCAGACCACTAGCCCACCGCGGGCCCCTAGCGCATAGATAAGATGGTGATCACGCCTCTAGCCTGTCTGTACTTTGGTAGAAACTACCGTACTTATAGTTATCTACAGGAATGTCGCTGGGAGAGAGCATGCACGAGAAAAGAAACTACCGTTAGAAAGCTACTGCCGGTGACACTAGCTGTCGGATGATGACATACTGCATAGAGAGGATGTGAACCATGCAGCGTGTCGTGTTTGCTAGTTATCCACCTGGGCTCTTAAGGGCTTGGGCCCGAGTTTCTCGGCTTTCGAAAGAATTATTTTTTTTTAAATGCATACGAGAGTCGATATCGTAAAATTGCTTCGTAACTTTTTTTGCAAATTGGTTTATAATGCAATATAAATTTTCGAAGACAAACTGTGTGATGAGTAGAGCTAATTTTTCAATTAAAAGAAAATTTCATTAATTAAATAATTAGCAACTATTTCGCTGTCTTCTGACTCGACAGAATTAGAGTATGCAGTTTAAATCAGCCATAACAAAGTTGCGTGCGATTTTACGATATCGGCTCCTATTTATTTTTAAAAAAATTAATTGTCGTTAAAAACTGAGAGACTCGGATCCATGCCCTTAAAGTAGGAAACTTTCGTTTCACCGAAACTGCTACTTGGTGGAAGTGTTTCTGTTTCTGCGATTATTAGTTCTTTAAACTTAAACGAGAACAGATCTCAAGAATCGGTTTGACAGTTTTGTTTTAAATGGTTGTTGCTGTGGCAGCTATTTTTTTTTTTTTTTGCGAAACAAAAAATTATACGGTTTCAACAAAAAAGTAAATTAACCACAATTCCATTAATTAACATAATTATCTTAAACCTCAGTTTATGGAGAACACGATTTTAAACAAAAATAATAAAAAATAGTTGATTCTGCTCTCTTTTTGGCGTAAAAAATTAGTACCGCTTAAAAAAACTAGAAAAATGAGAGCACTACCTTAAAATATCTTGACAATCCACGTATACGAAAATTCGTCGTTTGATCCACCAATGTGAGAAACACTGGTGTACATAGGTTTAAGTATTTGTCAAGAAAATGAGTCTCTACAAGGAAGTTATGATAGAAAATTTAACTTTGCGTTTATTTAACAAGTGTTTGCTGTAATCGTTCCGTTTACCCATGTCTTACTTGCTGGGTCAGTCTGAGTAGATGTTACATTTCGAACACCTATGATCTGTAGGCCTGTTAGGCACGTAACACATCAAATAATACTATCACAAACTATACAACTAGTTATAGTAAGCTTACACTGTATTTGCGCGTGAAAAGTTTATGTGCCACTAACCAGTGAGTGAAAGCTTTCGCCCAGTCCCGTAGCCATCTTAGTACAAGGCCGCGGCCTTAGATCTGGCAATCCTGCCAGGAAGACCCATTTTAACACTTCATTTGTCTCGCGGCTTCCCCTGATTCGCCGGTGTGTAGGGCAGAATAACGAATCAGGTACAGACATTGCCTTTGGGGAGATAACATATGTGTTAAATTGACCCTTCCTGACAGGGTTGCCAGATCCAAGGTCGCGATCTCCTGCTTAACATCGAGGTCTTCAGCGCAGGTGAGGGGTGACATGAGATGGCCACTAACAGAACTTACCAACACAGACCCTGATATATGATTTTCAATTTAAGATTATGTTAACAGGAACCCTACATTTTATCAAAAACTTTATAATCCACCAATGCTTCAATTCGTTACGTGCGTATCTGCAGTTCTTCTTCATTGTTATCGATAGAAAGTGTTTGGGGAAAGACGTTTTTCATTTGACCGCACCAATCCGAGTAAGGCTAATGCGATACCACACATATGTTATCTGCAGTAAAAGAGATGTGCAAATTAAAAACATCAAATCACTGATAATGACGCAGGGCTACAGATGTGCACATAATGCACTGAAACAAACTGTTGCTGAAATATTTACACCGAAGATAGAAGTCCCTCAATCTTTGCATTATAAGTCTAACAAATGTACTTTACCCATGGCTACTGAACATATTTTTCCAGTGTAAAAATTAGCTTAACGAAATAGCGTTTAGGGATTTTTCGCCTTCACACAAACATGCAAAGTAACATCCAAATATCACTAAGACATCTTCGTATTGTAAATCAGCAGTTCAAAGAAACGACTGAGCGATGGTGTAGCGGACAGGCGCAGTTCTGTTATTCCATATTCCTTGCATGTGGGAAACGTGGCTGACGTTACCGATTACCAACCGGTTTTCTTGGGGTGCTCCTATTTTACCCTTACTAGTATTCTTCATTGCTTTATACTTACCACATATTATTCTTGCCGGATTTCAAGCCCTCGCAGTTCAGGTATCTCCCTACCATGTTCGGGTTGCGGTGGTCGAGAGGTCCCCCCCCCCCCGATTAAATTAGCCGGCCCCCTGTGGCTCAGTTGCTTGAGCGGCCGGCTTTGGTGCGGGGGGGTTCTGGGTTCGATTCCCAGGTCTTGCTGGGTATAAATTTGTGTTTGTCCATTTGGGTCTCAAAATTTTTCACTATACAAATTTTCTCACGAGAAGTACTGGGGTCACTCGAATTACGTCACATTAAAGGGGGGAATGTTTGGTGCAGTGATGATGCGGAAGCTTCCGCATCGCCGCTGCACCAAACATTAAAATATATATATAAAAAGAGGTCAGACCTCTCACCCCCCACCAAGGCGATCCGGGTTCGATTCCCGGCGGGGCCGGTCCCCGGATATTCGCATGTGGGAATCGTGTCGAACGATGCCGCTGGTCGGTGGGTTTTCTCGGGGATCTCCCATTTCCCCCGCCCATTCATTCCGGCGCCGCTCCATGCTCACCTCATGTCATTCCTCACCAGCGCTAAAGACTTCGATGTTAAGCGCTGACCAAAATCTCTCACTCACTCACTCACTACCAAGTTTCCAGACTCACGAAAACCGAGAGACCGGCCTCGGCGGGGATCGAACCCGGATTACCTTGGTAGAAGGCGTGTGGTCTGACCTCTTGGCCGCCGCGGTCCCATATTAAGGGAGTTCAAGTGGATAAAAGGCATAATTTTATATTTGTATGAAATATTGTTACTTTTATAGATGTTACTTGGTAGAACATATTTCCGCTTACAAATAAAAAATTAGCTCGACCAGTTTTCCCATAACGGCACTTAAAAATCTAAATTTGTATGTTGTTAGTTCTTATAAGCTGCAAAACCCAATCAACACAAATAAATTAAAAAATTCACGCTGAAACTACATGTCATGGTCTACTACACATGTTTTAAAATCTGTTACAAAATATTTTTGTATTAAAAAAATATCTGAAATTTCGAAATGTTTGCCTCTTTTATCAATTTTTAGCTCAGAAGTTATGACTAGAGGAGATATATTTAGGGACACCTGAAATTCGTGAAAATATATTTGCAACACTTTGTTTTAATTCCTTACGTGCAGCTCTGCTTCGTGATCTATCACTGCATGTTTTTATCATTCAGTGTATTGAGTTTCTGTCCCCTAATTACAGACGTGTGTGTTACAGCAACCTTGATCTGATTGGCACAGTCGAATAAGTGACGTCTCTGCACAAAAACACGCTGCCAATATCACATAGCTGCAGATGTTCATATAAGGCATTGAAATAAATAGGAGAAATTTATTTTCGCCAAATCATGGAGCCATAGATATCTTATACATAATTCGCAAGCTGATAGTGTGTGTATTTTAAAACTCTTGTGTCGTGTGGTCCACAGATACCTATCTCAGTCTTAAGGGCGGTTAACAGTCTGCTGACGAACCCCTTCAATAGAGACGCCTCAGCGACCGCCCCCAAGAAGACCGACCAGTGACGTCACTCATAGTTTCGCGGGTGTCGGCACAGCAGCACGCAACCCGCAGCACACACGGCTGTCAAAACTGGCCACTCGTGCTGTCGTTAACAGCCTGTACCTCACCAGGAAAAACAAATCGATCTCTGAAGATTGGTAAACGATTGACTTCGTTTATTGTTAAAAGCATTCTCACTGTGATCCAGTGGTAGCACGTTTTTTTTTTTATTTTTTTTTATTTTAGCACAATCTTACTGTTTCACGTGACATATTTACAATCATTTCGACTGTATTTATAAAATTTATGAATGAAATAAATTAATGTTTGTGAAATATTGTATTCCATTGAGATGTTCAATGAAGTGTATCGAACTAAGACTTTTCCCCATCGAAGCACTCCAATAATTAAACACCATGGACCAACAGTCGGCATTTAATTCGAGAAGTTGGCAGTTTGCCACACTGTAACACGTACATTGATACAATATATACAAAATGTAATATGCCAACTAAGTATGTACACAAATCCGTTTTTTTAAGACGCTTGAGTAATCGTAATCTGACAGTACATTTCGCAAAGGACGTTCTTTACATAGTTGGTAAACGTATAAGTGACACGTGATATATATATATCGGTTTTGTTCTTTCTTCAACTACAGAAAATGAATATTTTTCATAAAATATTGTTCATTTTTGTATTTATTTAAATGTGAATGTTTTCCAGACACAACGTTGTTCCAAAATATTAAATAATAGTAATTTGGTAATTTTTAACATTAAAAATTGTACGTGAACCTTATAAATCCAGCTGTGTAGCAGATACAATATTTTATAATGATTTAAATTCCGATTATTATGTTATCTTCAATTGTTATATTCTTCTAAGAGCTCTGTTCATAAAATTGGAAAATTTTCCATACATCGACTTGAACCAAAGGCCATTGTTTTGTACTTCCGCAATGCATTTCTCTGAAAGCAAGTTAAGAAAATTTTGTAACAGCAGAAGTAAATGAAACGAACTTCCTCATCACGCTGCCATTTAATATGTGAAACTAATGTATTTGAACACGAGTAAGAACATTTTCACACACTGAAAAATATAATTATTGTAAACATTCCACATTGCACCAAAAATTCGACAACTGCCCTAGTTGTCGAATTTTTAAAACTTATTTCTATTGTTTGTAAAGTCTAATAAATATTTTACGAAATGAATACGATAATCTTTCATATATTTATAACCGATGTTGTGAATTTTTTAAACCTCTTGTTATAAAATAATAATTATACGGGTCTTTTTCCTTGATGCTGTACCGGACCATAAGAAAAAATATATTTCAGCCCACAATATGACCAGTCCTGTATTTGTATCTTTATTTTCATATTGTTTTAGCTCAGACTGTGTGTTCATTTCATTGTTTTATGTAGGTTTTCTTCATATGCTTTCGTTTATAATTTAATTGATCTGAGTAAATTTTTTAACGCTGGGTTTTAATTTTGGGATTTTAATAATACCTGTTTAATGTTGTCGTCTTTAATTTTTCTATGCTTTCAGTAGCAATTTATTTGTTTGTGTATTTCCTTCTTCAATATGTAAAAAAATTTTCTCAATTTGTAAGTTGCAGATATAAGTACGATAGGCTAACTGTTTTATTGACGTCATAAACTGTAAGTTGCTTCCCGTTCGTAAAATTAACTTGTAGGTCGTTTCTTTGTTTCGTTCATTTTTCTGCGTTCTGAAATGTACACGTCGAATTGTAAATATGGCGCCACTGATTTTTGGCGGAAAACATTTTGCACCAACTTGCTTCAGTGTTTTGCGTGCTTCGCTTCATTGTTATTGGATATCATCAACTTGTGTCGAGACCACGGTCGTAGAAGAACAGGTCTGGACACTCGCCTATCTAACAATGTATTTTGCTTGGCCCCCTTGTTGTTTGGCTGTAGTTCGTCAAGATACCGAGAATGCCGTACTTTTGGCGCTGTTTTCCGGGCGGTCGGACTCAAACTCCGTCCACTTTTTTCCACTGTTAAATTTATAAAGTAAATAAAGGTTGCTGGAGCCTTTTCTTAAATTTGTGAGCGAAGAAAGTACTTCATAAATTGACAAAAAATACGTTTTGATAAATTGTTTATCTTAGCGGAAAGGAAGTGGGCGGAGTTAAGTCCAACCACCGTAACATCAGCGCCAATAAAACACAATATTCTCGGTAACTTGGTGAACTACAGCCAAACAACAAGGGAGTCAAATATCCAGGCGAGTGTCCAGACCTGTACTTCTACGACCGTGATCGAGACCATGCACATTTGGCTGTGCCAGACAGAATATTGTTACCAAGACGCCAGACTTTTGTGATTTGCGGGTAGAATCCCTAGACGCTGATAGTTTGGAACATCCAACCGTTGACCACGAAGCAGATGTGTACGTAAGGCACTGAAATATATTAAGTATATAAAATTCTTTTCACAAAAAATCAGTGACTGTAATTATAAACGTAGCATATTATCTTGCAGCTTAAGAGGAAGAGTCATTTCTTATGTAGAAATTATTAATTTTAGTATAATTTATGAAGATGCAGCGTAAACACGTCGTTTTATAGAATCATAAGTTATACGAATCTATATGTTTCTGTTTGTACGTAATTGTGTTTTAGTATTAATTATTTCTATTAAATTGTGAGATATGTATTATACTAAATTTTGTTCTATTCTACGAGTTTTATAGTTACGCTTGACTAATTTACAAATAATGTATTAGCCTTATGTCAGGGAACCAAGACTTTCGCGAAATTATTTTTGCACTAATTTTTTGAATGCCTTATGTGCATATCTGCAACTGTGTTTCGTGATCAATGATTGGATGTCAACTCTCGGTGTTTTGTGGTTATACCGCTAATCACAGACGTGTGGTGACGCATCAACACTGTGTTTTGGCGCAGGCAAATAAAATACGCATCTACATAAAATAAAGACACGCTGCCAATAACCACAAAGCAAAGTTACAGATGTGGACATAAGGCATTGAAACAGAGTGTTGCAACTATATTTTGCGACAATTAGGAGTCCTTAACTGGTACCATATTTTAAAATATACTTCTAAAATACTTACCCACTAAGAAATTAAGAAAAAAATAATATTGTAAGCTGAACGGGCTCTTAATTAAGTTGTAATTATGTGCGATGTTGTATATATAGTGCCACGGATTTTTGGGAAAAGAATTTCGAACCAACATGTGTCAAGGTCTTGAGTTTACATCTGCAGCTCTGTTTTGTGATCAGTGCAGTGATTGGATGTTTTAAGCTATCAGCATCTAGGGATTCTACCCGCAAATAACAGACGTGTCACGTCTGAGTTACATTATTCTGATTGGCGCAGTCAAATCGATGACACCTCTGCACAAATCCGTGCTATATAATAACCATGAATCATAACTCCAAATGTTACTTAAGACACTGAAAAAAGTTGGGGTAAAATTCTCAACAGTGGCACTACACATGCAACAATAGCTTTCCTTGTTATACACAGTTAAAAACCATAGTACATTTACAAGGAAATTATTGTAAATTAATATCAGAACATTATCAGTCACATAATAAACGTAAGATGTCATAAGCCATTTAAAGTGGTTACAAATATCGTAAACAACTTTGGGAACTAGTAAAATATTATTTTTTACTGTGTAGTAACTGCCCTATACACGGACGAATCAGGGAAGGTCATTGTCGTGGGAGATCAACTTGTGGGCGGATTTGTCACATCGAAGCCCGTGGCTTTCTGCTAGAGACTGTTGTGGCATAGTGCACGACTTTATATCGCTTGACTCATATAGACGCAGAACTGCCTGTGTCGCAGAATACCAAAGAACGCAGAAGCGAAACTAATAGACGCGTGGCGAACTCGAGTCGTACGTGCCAGCAATATGGCGGATTGTCAGTCGCCAATCATAAGTTTATTATGAAACGTAACCCTTGATTTTCGCGAACAGGTTTTTTACACCGCTTTGATTCAATGTCTTAACCCATTTAGTCACGCAATTATTTTTTAGTTCTAGTGTTACAGCCGTACAATATTTTTATGCCCACTGTACTTCTGTCCTGCTTGCTTATCGCAACCAATGCTGTGTCTTTGTGCTAGGTGCCATTTTTTTTGTCAGAATTAATAGAACAGGTTGGCAAGAGAATTCACCAACCAGGTCTTCTTCACGAGACAACACTTGTTCTACTGAGCGCAGATTCCATACTATATACAGTTCTAACCATAAATGTCTCCAATGTGCAACATGTTCTCGTTCGTGGACGCAATGATTGAATGGGTTAAGGCTCGGTTTCAGTCGCCATATTGAATTTAATTATTTTTCGCGTTTTTGAAATGATAATAAGAGTAATACTAAATATGCGATTATTCCTCAAATTCTGTTTACCTCCCGCTACAGAACAGACATTGCGATTTAGCTGTTAACTTATAATTGCGGCACAATCTGTGTGGCAAATTTTTTTATATTCATAATTTGCCTGACAAATGGCGATCAAACTATACATTACTAACTCAGTTGCCATGTTTGTACTTTAGCGCAAGGTGAATAGAATTTGCGGTAGGCTATTGTCGCCGATTTCACATTTATATTTTCAGAATTCCCAAATAGCGAAAAATAATTAAATTCAATATGGCGACTGAAACGAACCTTACGAGAAGTCCTCGACTGGCGCGTAGATGGCGTTGCAGCATGTCACGCGTATTTTTTATCACGCGAAACGGCTTAACTTATTGATATTATGTTTATCTACAAAAAAAACTCACATTTGAAACTATTCTTCTTTGTTTTCAAAAATTCAGCACGCTTGTTAGAAACATTACGGACTTCTCAAAATGGCAAAAAAAAAAAAAAAAACGGGGTTTTTAGACTGCTGTAACTGCGTACATACTACCTGAATTCGTAAAGTGCAAAGCGAGAGGCATGAGTTGGTATTTACGTAGTAATATTCAAATATAAAATGTTGTGGTCACCGCTTAAAGAACCGTAGGAAAAATACTACAAGGAAAACCTTGCACGCCAGTTTGGCGCGCTGCGAATAGAGGCGATATTCTTCTCGTCAAGCGTGGGGCACTGGCTCTTATCGCTACGCCGTTCCCACGCGCCAGAGGTGGAAATTCGACACCGACGAAGACTCCTCTTAAGAGCACATCTGCAGCTCTGCTTCGTGGTTATTGGAAGCATATCTTCATGTAGATGTGCCAATCAGATCAGTGTTTATGCGACACCACAAGTCTGTGATTAGCGGATAGACCCTCGATACGCTGACAGTTAACAACACCCAATCGTTTGGGCTACGAACTTATCGCGAAAAAGAGTTTTGCCCCAGTTTGATTCAGTGCCTAACGTGCACATCTGCAGCTCTGCTTCACAGACAATGACTGAATGTTTAACTCTCACGAGTCTTGGGGTTGTGCCCGCAAATAACAAACGTGTGCTGTTGCATTAACCTTACTGTAATTGGCACAGAGAAATGAGAGATGTCACTTCACAAAAATACGCTGCCAATAACCATGAATCAGAACTGCAGATGTGCACGTAATGCACTGAAACAAAATGTAGCGAAATTCTTTTCGTGAAAAGTTCATGGCCCTACCTAAGACGCGTGAGAGACCCACATCCAATCACTAGAGCCACGATTTTATGGCGAAAAGATTTTTGCACCATTTGGTTTCAAAGCCTTATGTTGACATCCGCAACTCTGTTTCTTGGCCAGTGATTGGACGTTTTAACTGTCGCTTGTCTTGAGGTTCTACTGACAAATCACAGACGTATTACGTCACAAAGCCTCATTGTTATCGGTACTGTCAAATGAGGGACGTGTCTGAACAAAGACACGCTGCCAATAGCCGTGAAGCAGAGCTGCAGGTGCATGCGAGACACTGAAACTAAATGTTGCAAAAAACTGCTCGCGACAAAATCGTGGCTCTACCAATCACTGACGTGACGAGTACATATGGCACTGAAACAAACTAGGGCAAAAATAAGCTCGTAGCTCTACCAGTCATGAAGGAAAGCTACAGATGTGCACAGAAGGTCCAGAAACAATGTGGTGTAAATGGTTTTTTTTTGCGCAAACCTATGGGTCCCTGTTTATGAATTCGCTTATCTGAGGCCCTGCCAATACAAGTTCTACAGCCTGCTCTAACCATTCAGATATTAAGTGTGGTTCTAGAGCCTCTTGTAGACAATAATAAACCAAGCATGCTTACTTCAAAGACACGGCCGCGACTGAGAGATTTTGGTCGGCGCTTAACATCGAGGTCTTAAGCGCTGGTGAGAGGTGACATGAGGTCAGAATGGACCAGCGCCAGAATGGAAGAACGGGGTAAACGGAATATCCCCTAGAAAACCCGCTGGGCGACGGCAACGTCCGGCACGATTCCCACAATCCAGGGACCGACCCCACCGGGACTCGAACCCAGATCGTCTAGACGGGAGGCGAGTGGTCTGGACATTCTGCTACCATGACCCCGACACGGCCACGATATTTTGCTTCTATGTACTTACCACATGTTGTGTTTGAAAATTTGGCGTGAAGTCTATAGTGAGCATGGCTGGAGAAGATTTATATGAAGTAGTTAATAAGATTCATAATTTTTAGAGACCCGGAAAATTTGCGATTCCAACGACCAGCTGATTGGACCACGCAGTATTGTGCACACTCCTTCATTGGCTGCTGTATCAGTAAGTGGCAAGTAGTGTGTGTGGTAATGTGGAGCTGCTATTGGTTCAGGGTACGCTAAGACAAAACTAATAGTAGAAAAAGTAAAACATGAGTAGAGGAATCCAAGATTTAATAACTCTTCAAATGAACCCGTAAAGTTCCCATTTATTTACGTATTATTAGTGTGTGCTAAGGACAAGCCTTTTAAATTGAATACACGGTGCAAAGCGATTTAATTCGTACATTCACGCAGTGAATGACATGTCTTAAAAGCTACTGCCATTTGGAGAGGAAAACTGTAGCGCTATCACTACACTTCAACGGTGGTAATTGCGTTCATTCGTGTTTAGAACGTTCTCTTATGGGGTATTGATCCCTGTCAGATCGGTTTTACGATTGTTCTTATAAATCAGGGAATAGACACATTGTTTTGCTTTTTTCACGCTGACAAGGCATAGTTTATTGTTTCATTCACTTTTTGGAATCCATATGTAGGGCCACGATTTTGTCGCGAAAAGATTTTTGCCACACTTTGTTTCAGTGACTCACGTGCACATCGGCAGTTCTGTTTCAATGTTATTGGCAGCGTGTCTATGTTCAGACACTTTTCTCATTTGACTGCACCAATCAGAATAAGATTATTGTGAGTCTGTACGTCCATAATTTGACAAAGCCAGTGAGAGTAAAATAATCCAATCATAGACGATATAGCAGAGCTGCAGGTGTGCACATGACGCATCGAAACCAAATGTTGCAAAAATCTTTTCGCCATAAAATCGTGGCTCTATCCATATGGTATTGTTTTTGTTAATTTTGTGGCCTCTGTAGTTGCTCCCGTAAATACAGCAATTTTTCCTTTTCTGCTGATTCCTGGTGCAAAATAAAGAATGAATTATGGTTCGAGCAAATTACAGAAAATCGATTAAGTTTGTATCTATGCCCTGTCATGACAAAAATTTTGATACATTGCCTGGAATAGAAGTTATCGAGAAAAAAACAGATAAATCCAAGGTGGTAGGGATCAATACTCCATATTGATACAGACCTGCGCAATTCGCGTTAATATTTGGTGACAGACTAGACTTTAATATCCTGTACATACTTGAGCAAATTCTGTTAATTTGGCCATGAGCGTGTATATGATGGCATTTACGTGTGAGACCTCTCTTCAAGAGGTTGGTAACTTGAAGACACGAGTATCTATTTAAACTGTTTTAGCAATGGCGTCTCTAGGGTTGTTGGCAGGTAGGGCACAAGTTGCAGAGAACTGTATAGTGTTGATCGCTAGTTGACTCTACAGCCACTGACACGCTGGTATGTAGGTGCTGCTTATTACTGACATAACATAATAAGTAGCCAGTATATCAATCATGGTCATTGGTATACAACGGCGCGTTCACAGGAGTGTACAGTTCTCTGCAACTTATGCCCTAGTGCTAACACCTCTCGAGCCGCCACTGTAGTTTGGTAAGTTTCATGTTTAAATCCTGAATGGGAGCAGACAACATTAAACCGTTACATACAAACGTTACAAAAACGATTGTACTGCTAAGACTACTTTCTACGAAACATATTTTTTTTATAAAATTTCGGCTTGTTATTGACATTAAGAATATTTAATTAAGTCGATAATTTGCCAAAATTATATAAACTTATGATTTGAAAATATTTGGCTAATTAGTACAAACAGTTTTCTACATTTCTATGTAACGTATTTAAAAATTAAACTCGCAAATTCATCATAAATAAGAACCAATGGCCTTAACAGTAAAACATTTTGTTATTGGTCACTTACGTTTCCCGCGGCAGAACATAACATTGTTGACCAATACATGACGTCAAACGAGCTTACGGCCGGTTGGTGTCTAGTCTGCTTGCAGAAAATCATGCATGACGGTCTTTGGCCATCGACCTTTATGTGTAGAGACCGAAAGTTTCCGCGAAAAGATTTTTGTCCCTCTATGTTTCAATGCCTTACGTGCACATCTGCAGCTGTACTTCGCGTTTATTGGCTGTCTGTATTTGAGCATAGTCGTGCTTCATTTGACTACGCAAATCAGGACAAGTTTAAGAGCGACACCAGACGTCTGTGATTTGCGGATATAAACCCCAAACACTAGGAGTTAAAACAGCCACTCACTGGCAACAAAGCAGAGAAGTCATTTGCTTGTTTTTATACTTTACATGCGACTCGTAACCCTACCGTTGGAATTTTAACTATTGGCCAAAGGCCTTCTCCACTGCAAGCCAAGATCTGTTATGCTAATGGAAGACGTCGAGGGTAAGAACATACTCTGCAGTCACAAAATAACGCTTATTACGTCAGTGCTGCTGAACCAGATGCCTTGCGCAGTCTCAAACTAAAGTATTTATGAAAGTTCACGGTAGTAAATGTTGGAATGTGGGAAACGTGGCGTACGTGGCCGTTGATTGACGGGTTTTCTCGAAACCCTCGCGTTTCCCCCCGCCACCTTGTTCCGTTTTTGCTCCATACTCATTTCATGTCAGTATAGTGTGCCAAATTCGCATCTTCCTTGCTCCAAAGACAATACCGCTTATAGCATAGATATATAAATTATAAAACAACTTAGAGCATGGATAACTAGCGATAGTTTTGGTGTCATTGTTGTGAAACCAACATCTAGCGATAGGCAAAATATACGAAAACCGCTACAAAATAATTAATGTTGCGATATCCATTTGTAAAGACCTTGAGAAATGAGATTTATAGACTATTGAATCTTTTAAAATCAATACACAACAGATTCATTATTATTCATTCTTTAAATTACTGGAAAACGAAAATGCCGATACAATGTAAACAGAACATGTAAACAAACTCTTAATTTACACGAAAATGAACGAGAATCGATGGATGCTGGTAATATGCGACAGCGAATCATTCTGCTTACATTTCTTTAAATGTGACTGATATTTAAATATGATATGCTCACCGCTATGTACTAATAAATAAGAATCTTGTTTCGCTCGGTGCCCATCAACAGCTGATTAGATCTAGGAATCACTTCACCGCATGGAGAGGGATAGGCAATCAGCTCTCTAGTTGTTATCTATGCTCTAAGTAAAACAACCTAAATACTCCTTATTTTGGAAAAATACCATGTCTTACATATAAGACCACGATGGATTATATAATATCAAAAAAATTACAATAATTATCACTACAAAAGTTCATAAAATAAATAACAGGATAGTGAACTAACATGAAAGCGTTGAGGAATTAACTTAATAAATACAAATTTAACTAAACATTAATAACTGCAATATTGGCATCACAGACACATATATTACACAGCTGACTAGAATTCAATGGCTGTAGGTCAATTCGACGTCTACAGTTGACAGACAATGTCGCGGTATTCCACGGATAATACTTCTGGGCCAGTAATATTGTTCCGTGGTAAAGTGACAAACCTCCTGTAACGCGATCAAACACGTCAAAGGCGCGGTCTATACCAATTTTTATCACCATGTTTTTATTTTTTATATTTTTACCAGATATTTTTTTTTTTTTTTTTTTTTTTTTTTTTTTTTTTTTTTTTTTTTTTTTTTTTTTTTTTTTTTTTTTTTTTTTTTTTTTTTTTTTTTTTTTTTTTTTTTTGTTTTAGATACAATTGTGACAAAATTCTGCTCTTATGAAATTTTTTTATCTCTCATAGTTTTCCCGCAATGGCTTGTTAAAGTCATATTTTGCATGTTTCCGTTTTAAGGACTACACTAAAACCAGCTAATATACCAAACTAAAAAAAAAAAAAAAAAAAAGTCAAATGACAGGAAGACATGGCAGACTACAATGTCATGCTCATAAAAATAAAGAATAAAAGTAATTTGTATTTTTAAAAAATATTAAATTTTTTAAATTTTGTTTTCAGTTTCAACATTTTTTTAAAATTGAAATAACTTTTATTCTTTATTTCTATGAGCATGACATTGTAGCCTGCCATGTCTGCCTGTCATGTGTTTTTTTTTTTTTTTTAGTTTGGTGTATCATTCGTTTTAGTGTACTCCTTAAAACGGAAACATGCAAAATACTACTTTAACAAGCCATTACGCGGAAAACAGTGAGAGATAAAAAAATTCATAAGAACGAAATTTAGTCACATATTGGGTCTACAATAAGAAAAAAAGTCTGTTACAAACAAAAATAAAAAATGGCGATGAAAATTGCGGTATACCGCGCCCTTAAAGCCAAAATTTGCATGTTTCCGTTTCAATGACGACACTATAACCAACTCACTTACCAAACCGACAAATTTCACAGTGAATAACCATGTTGTTGGCTACATGTTCAGCTATGTTAAACCCCAAAATAAATAATGTTTGTAATTTTAAAAAAAAAATGTTTTTGGATTTTTTTTTAATTCAGCATTTTTATTTAAATACAAAAAAATTTTATTCTTTGATTTTATGTATGTGAAATTATGTGTGTAGTGCTACGTAAAATATTTATTTTACTACGCTCATATTATCATGCTTTGAAAGAATTCGTAGTAGACTGTTTAGAAATGAAACCATTAACTATTTCTTTTCGCGAAAATCGTGCGCCACTGCCTAAAATATTTTTTATGCAAACCATAGATATCTTCATAAAAAGTTCAATCTTCATTCCTAATCAATCCGTTTGTACCTACTGTACTAGGTGTTTTTTTTCTCGCGTTCTAAGATGACGCGTACCGTCACCCCAATGAACAGCAAAGATAAAAACTCTCATCAGGTAATACTGGATTTGTTCCTCGTTATTTGTTCAGATCTTTAATAACGTGTCTGTTATATCCTTTAGCGGGACAAGGAAGTAACGTGAAAAAGTATTTCAAATAAGCTATTCTCAGGTAAATTTATTCGCAAAATGGTCCAGTTTCTAGTTATTGCATAACGCCTCTTACTTTGCCCGTAAGGAGGCCGGAACCAGGAAGGTGAGCGAAGAGAACGAGAGATGGTTATGTCACAGTATGTAACGGTGCAGTGCAGAGATAAACTGGACCAGCAGCACAGAAGGTAGGTCGGTGAATTCCTCGACCAGGCAGCGGAGAAAGTGATAACTGGGAGTTAACAAGCACCACTCGTGCTACGTCAGAGGCAAAGAAGGTCCCAGCATTCACTGGACCACAGCGACGAGGCAAGGACTTCATTTATGGGTGCTTTATAACGCCCTCGCTTCGTGCCGGTGGGGCAATTTAATAAAGCCTCTGACGTTCGATGAAATGATTTATGAACCAACTTCTTTCAATTCCTTACGTTACGTGAACATCTGTAGCTCTGCTTCACGCAAACTCGTCACTCATTTGACTGTGTCAATTAGAGCAAGAATACTGTGACACCGCACGAAATTGAATTACGGGTAGATGCCCAAGCTGCTCAGACTTAAAAGAACCAAATCACGAATCAAAACAACGATTCTGAATGCAAGGACATTGAAACCATTTTATGCTAAGTTCTTTTCACCGAAAAACAGTGTCTCGACAAGTTAGTATTCAGATTAACATTTAAAAAAGAAACTAATTTTTCTTTTCACAGTTTAGACTTAGGGGAGTAACCTAGCTCTAATCCCGGTTGCAGCCATCTTGATTTCCGTTTTCCATATATTCTCGAAACTCCTGTCGACGAATTTTTTCTTAACAAAGGATTCCTCTCCTAGCTCCTGTAATTTAGTTAAGTTGTGTCCCACCGTCTCTACTGACCTCACTATCGACGAAAAGTTAAGTCCACCTACCTTACCTTTTGGATGTTGCCAAGGACTATTTTTACGAATAAAACTATACATTCACAAGCGTTTGGGAATGTGAAGAACTTCTGCTGTGCTAACTGTAGGGATACATCTGAAATGCCGATGGGAGAGTGAGATGGAGCATAGCCAACTTTAGTAGAAGGCCGCGGCCTTAGATCTGGCAACCCTGCACACAAGGGTCATTTTAACATTTCTTTTAGCTCTTCGAAGGCAATGGCTGTACCTGATTCGTTATTCTGCCCTACACACCGGCTAATCAGGGGAAGTCGCTGTGACTGGCGGATATAACCCGAAGACGCAGAAAATTAAGAATACTCGAATCATTAACCACGAAGCAGAGCTGCATGTGTATGCTTATGACATTGAAACAAAGTGTTACGATCAATTTTTCGCTAAAATCAAGATGTTCCTAAAAATCTGGAATTTATTATGTATTTTCTTACACCAGAAATTAAATGGGATAGTAATGATGTGTACCATAATTCTCGTACGGCAGACAAAATGTCCTGGATTATCGGGCGACGCGAGAATTCTCGCGTGTCTGGTACCGGAGGAGAGAATGCTGGTGAAAGCTTGCCCAAAGATACCTAGGTGTTGGCGTTGCAGGAGGGACGGGCGTTGAGAATGGTCTAGGAGGGGGAGAGGGGCCAAGCAGACAGTGAGAACCCGAGCCTCGGTGGAAACCAATCAGTGGAGTACTCGCGAGTGTTATCGTCGAAGACGGCTCCGCGGAGGAATAAAGGTCGGCCACGAGGTGGCAGGTACCACGGCGCGGGAAGCTGATACTAGTACACTCGTCTCCATGGCAACGTGAGTTACCGATATAGGTCCATCGGGATAATGTGAGCACTAAAATGTCAACCTGTGAAAAATATCATTATTATCTGTTGCTGCATTAAACTCAACATTAACAATAGTTGCCTTACTACTAGTATATTTGGGAGCGAATTACCGAAAATAGTTCCGCGTGTTTTACTATTTTAATACAACAATACTGAAATAAAATCAACTGAAATTCACATACTTGTATTTTGCATGACTAATAAATTGCTTTTATGAAAATTTATAGGTTTCACAATGTATCGTACACGCGCAATGAGTAAGTGACGTGTCCAGAGAGGTAGAACATTGCCCGTCGTTAGTTATTACGTGCGGAAAGATTTGGATTGCCTGAAAATTGAAATTCAGCAGGGCGTTTTTGAGTGCTCACTTTATCCCGGTTCGCCTACACTAAGGTAGAATCTACTGAAGGTTAAATGCTCAGTGTTTAGAGTCACTGATTTTTGGTGAAAAGAATCGAGGCCCAAAATGTTTCAATTCCTTATGAACTCACTTTCAACTCTGCGTAGTGGTCAGTGGTTAGACATCTTCAACTCTCAGAGTGTTGGGGTCCTACCCGTTAGTCACAGACGTGTGTTGGTTCAGTAAACATTATTATGATTACACTCTCAAATCAGCGATGCCTCTGCACACATTCGTGATATCCTGTAACCATGAACTGCCGATATGCACTTAAAGCATTGAAAACAGTTGGAGCAAAATTCTTTTTGCCCGAAATTTCTTACTCTGCCAATGTTTCTATGCCAAGGGACTATACTTCAGCCGCTAGTTTCGCCGGATCAACTTCATTCTGGTTCTTAAGGAGACCACTATTTCCTTCGGTAAAGTTCAGTTTTGCACTGTAAGTTTCCTCTATAAGCGTCAGCATCAGATATGTTCCTTACCACCGATAGCAGAGCATCACCCTACGTAGGGGCAGTAATTTTCGCTAAAATATTTTTGCACCAACTTGCTTCAATACCTTTCGTGCACACCTGCAGCTTTGCTTCCTGGGCAATTATAAGATGATTTTAACTTTCACCATCTTGGGTTCTGCCCGCTAATCACAGACGTGTGGTGTCAGAATGGGTGATTTAGCGCGGGAAAAACAGACTGTTCGGTAGGTCCCAGTGTATTATTTAAGGCTACACTCCTGATATTGTTATTTTTTGTTTTACCAGTAAGAATTCTGGCACGACGATGTTTTTTTTCTTCACCAGGTAACCGTTAAATCCGTTTGAAATAATTGTCATTCAATCGCATAAGGTGCAGCATGTTACGGTGTTTTAGAGATTATTACGACACCAGAGATTTTCGAGATTTTTCACTCTCCCTAGTTTAAAATTGTTATCGATATTATTATGATAGTAATAAATATTGTAGTATAGTTTCAACCAAACATGAATGAATATTTGGACAGTGCCGAATTTATTTAGCATAATATTTACGACGGAAAATTTTTTTTACAAATATTTGTCTTTAAGCATTATTGTGGCTTTTTTTTTTTCTAATTGGGAGAAGGAGCAGAAATAGTTTTCTAGTATTGATTAATTGTTTGTTTTTCTACACCATCATAATATTCTCGTGCTGTGGTTTGAAATGACTACAACTTTGAGACTAACACAATAACATAAACCACGTTTTGTTCAAAAATCATATGAGTATAAAGTTTAACTGAAATGAAATGCATTTTAAGTAAATATGTATTTTTAATGTTTTATTTATGTTGCTCTGTCCAGTGCAAAGATGTACTCATTGGAAATTATATGTGATAAGAAAATCCATCAGGTTTTTATCATGGGTGAATAGTTCTGAATATCAGCAGCCCCACCTTGGAACGACCAACAAGCTGTCATTGTACATAAAACAGCGAACTATAAAATAGAAACTTGTCGTCGGGCATATAACGATTCTTGAACGTTATTAAACACAGACAAGTTTTAGGCCCGAAGGCCAGCATACTCTCCTTCCACCCGCATTGAAACTGTACTCGGACGAGTGAATCAATACACGGCACATATCGTCTTCTTTTCTTGCGACTCCTCTTGATGACTTTGTGTCTGTGCTAGCATAATTACTAAACCCGGCTTTCTGCTGGTAATCCATTTAAAACTTGCCCTCCTCGTCAATCAGTGTTCGCCCAGACCCAGTTTTGATTATATACAGACAGCACGAGGAGCGTGAATTGTTAATAAATCCGTGTTTTATGCTACTGCTCTGCACAACACGTGAAGCCCTGCCCCCTGCCAGGCAGCCTCCTTAAGTGGAGTCTTAGACAATTATATTGTATCTTCAGTTTTTGAGCCACAATATTTATTCAGACTGTGTCATCAAAACTTTCTCTTCGACAAAGCCTAGGATACATTCTTGGTAAACTGCTTGACATTAATAATAATGTAACCTTTCATTAACGTGTGATGCAGAATCATTGCAAGAAAATTCTTGAAAGTTAACCTGTAATTATATTGCAACGATTCTGCATAACCAATTAATGAATGATTCAATTGTTGTTCATATCGAGCAGTTTACCAAGAATGTATCATATGCTTTGTCGAAGAGAAAATTTTTATAAAACAGTTCAATAAATGTTATGGCTCAAAAAACTGAAAATACAATAAAATTGTCTAACAGTCCCCTTTAATCAGCAAAGCATAGACTACAGTGCTCACAGCATCATTAAGGCAGGCTTGCGGCGAAAGTAATTTTACGAACGTTGGGTGCTAATTGCAGTGCTCACTGCTGAGGATTTCCCTCACGATCGAATCGTCACGGTGACCTGAAATTCACGGACCGTGTAACTTTGTCCTGTTTTCCTTCTTATATTCTGTAATCATTGGCAATCCCTGATTTTGGCACCACTTTATTTCAATGCCTTATATGAACGTCTGTAGCTCTGCTTCGTGCTTATTGAAAGCGTATCTTTGTGTACACACGTCACTCGTTTCACTGTGCCAATTATAACAAGGTTACTGCAGCACAACAGTCTGTGAGAGTTAAAAATATCGAATAACTGACCACGAAACAGAACTGCAGGTGTGAACGTAAGGCGTTGAATGAAAGTCACAGAATATTTAGGACTACAGAAGTGAAATAGCAAGCAGGACGGCAAACTCAGTCACACACGCCAGCAAAATGGCTTGGCTGGCCAGTAACATGGCGGATAAGCCTTATGCCGCCAATCAGCGTAAGGTAACTGCCCTGCCAACCAGTTGCCAGGTCAATAGGAAACCTCTCGTAACATGCAGGAGCCAAAAGCACACGGGGCCGGTATCAACAGCCTTAGACAGCCAACAAGTGATTAAGTTCGCCCGTATCAAATGAACCGCCACGTCATTTCACGTCAGTATTACTTTTAAGACTGTGGCTGTGAATCGGAAACACATAGGTCTTTGGTGTATAGAATGCAGGTCATTTTTAGAGACCTAAAAAATACGCGGGTTCAACTTCTAGCACGCTGGACTCTACAGTCCTGTGTACACTTTCCCACAGCTAATTGTTCATTGACTGCTGCTACACGTGACAAGGTAACACGGGAATGTGTGTTTACAAGCAGATTCGCTATTGGTTATAGTTAGAGGAACGATTATTTCGCGTATTCATCTGGTAGCAGCTTAGACTTCTCAGTCCTATACACGCACCGGCCACAGTAGAGTATTCATTGGCTTCTTAGCGTACAAGAGAGTGCCACGTGAGTTTATTTCCTTATTCCCTACTGGTTTACAGTCGGCACATGTGTATCAAAACTACTGTTGTCCGATCACAGTAATGCCAGTGAGGTATACGCTGTTGACGTTCAACCTGACCAAGAATCAATACGCGAAATAATCGTGCCTCTAGTTATAGTCCTCCATGACTAAAGGCATGCAAAATTCGCTGTGTGTTCTGCCCGTAGGCTAGACTCCAAAAGGTACGTTCGTTCCAGGTGTCTCATGACCAAAAATAACGTGACTTGCTTGCGGAGAATGTTTTATCACTAATTAAATTTTCCACAGCAGAATAAAATGAACCAATCTCCGGCAAATGGATCACAAACGTAACGACATCATACACAGTGGCGACTCGTGGGTTATTGCCAGGTGGGGCTGCAGATAGTCGGAACTGTACACTCTTGATGAACGCGCCGTACACCAACGAGCATGAAATATTTGCCGACTACTAGATGTGTTGTGGCCACTCAGTAGTAAGGGGCACCTGCACATCAGCGTGTCAGTGGCTGTAGAGTCAACCAGCGCACAACCCTGTACAGCTCTTGGCAACTGCAGCCCTACCTGGCAACAACTCACGAGCCGCCACTGATCATACAGGCTCGTGGACAATTTATAACTCGAATTTTGCTAGTCCGGATAGATGATGACATTTATGGGAGTTTGAAACCTAACATCTCTTTTAACCAATTCGCGAAATTGTCAGAAGTCTAGCCAGTTTACTCGCGTAGTGTTCGTATTCCAACCAACTACAGACCGGACAAATCCCAGTGTTCACTAACCTGTTGGCAAACCTCCAAGAATATCTGTGTAACCATAGGCATTTTGGATGCTCATTGATGGAGTGGTACCAACTAGTTTGGTCTGCTCTAATTCGCTTCTATTTTATTGACTGTGCCACCCAAAAGGTTAAGAGCCTATTGTGCGAGTGACACGAGCTTATAGGTGTGTGAATTCTTGCTTGCGGCCAAAAGAAAACCAGAATTTTTAAGGACTCTTCTAATAACAATTACTATAGACATGCAAAATTCCCGTTACTTTTTGCCATCAGACTAGACTCCAAACGGCTGTACACTCGTTCAACGTCCTTCATTGGCCATACACGTAATGGTTTGCCGGGAAGACTACATCAGTCCAATAACTAAACGCCCATGGTAGAGTGGCCACCTCTTGTAAAGTCGTCACATATTGACATCACACAGGGCCATTAGAATCACGTGGAGTTAGAGACGATTCTACATCGCGAATATGTTTCGTGCCAACATACACTTGAAACACTGTATTTTCTAATAACATGTGTGATTCGATTATATACTTCTGAAACAATGTAGCTGTCTGCAGGCCGATAACAGGAATTAAATAATACAACATATGATTCTTACTGGCTCAGTAAAATTGGGTAACAGCTCCAAGTAGCTACAGGGAAAAGTCTGTGAGCGTTTGATTTGCTGAACGTACGTTGAAATCCAGCAAGCAGTCAAGTTTTCCCGTGATAAACAATCATCTCTACGTACTGTACTCAGGTAAACACAGGATACTGAATTCCAGTCTATCTTCAAATAATAATTAGAATTGCGCCGGTCTCTAAGGACTACGCTGATAATCTGGGCTCTTGCTAGAAGCCATGCAGGTGGAATGACGGGAAGCACAAGAACAGGAAGGAAGCGAAGACGCACCATGGGTGTCTAGGTGGCAGGCAGGCGTGCCGGGACGACGCAGTTTTCACTCTCCCGGCCGGCATGACGCAACTAGGCTCCTCACTTTCACTCACACACACACACATCCAGCCACTAATCCCGCTACCCTAGCGTCACTTACGTTGCTATAACCGTCAATAGCGCAGGAAGCGTGGCCTTCGATGTACCGACCACGCAAACAAGCATCTTTGATCATAGATTACAGAAGTGAAATAGCTGGCCGGACAGCGAACTCAAGTCACAGACGCCAGCAAAATGACTTCCCTGGCCAGCAACAGCTGCTCTGATAATTTGCAACCAGGCCAATAGGAAACCCGTCGTGACATTCAGGAGCCAAACAGACACGGGGCTGACATCAACAGTCTCGGGCAGCCAATAAGTGGCGAAGTTCACCAATACCAATCGAGCCGCCATGTCATTTCGCGTCTGTATTAACATTTAGTCTGTGGTTTTACAGTCATATCTAGAGTCAATAAGTTTTGCCAAAAAGAATCATGCACCAACTAGTTTCAGTGTCTTATGTACACATCTGCATCACTGCTTCATGGTTATAAGTAGAGGTATCTGATTTTCGCGAAAAGATTTCTGCATCAACTTACTTCACTGTCTTACGTGCACCTCACCAGTTCTGCTTCGTTGTTATTGGCAGCGTGTCTTTTTGGTAAGAAGTAGTCTCGTTTGACCCTATCAATCAAAATTAGGTTCCTACGATACCACACGTGTGTGATTTACGTTACATTAAGACACGAAACATTTAAAAACAGCTAACCACTGACCATGAATCAGAGCTGCAGGTGTGCACATGAGGTATTGAAACAAACTGGTGCAGAAATATTTTAACCAAAAATAGAGGTCCATAGTCATAAGGTAACATACAGATGCTCTACTCATTTGACTGTGCCAATCAGAATAATGTTATTGAGACAGCACGCATCTGTGATTTGCGGGTAGAATTCCAAGATGCTGAAAGTCAACAAAAATAAATAAATAAAAATTCGGAGCTACAGATGTGCACATGCGTCATTCAAACAACTTGTTTCAAAATTCTTTTCACAAAAAAGAATAAAGCAGAGTCTCTAGTCAAATCCCACGAACGTGTTCACTTTTATGATAGCTGGTTAATGAAATTTCTAATAATACATCCTACAATTTAGTTTTAGTTTCGTGAAAAACATAATTATATTGGTTTGAAGACTATCGCGGTCCTTGTCGTTACTGTCTTGGTTTCAACGGTTGAGCCGGTTCGCAAGTTCTTTTTTCGAGAATGTTTGGACAGACATCCCAGCTTAAATCGTCAGGTTCACAGCAGGACCAGACAGTCGAGTCCAGTAATCGACCTTATGATGACAGCTGTGACACATGTCGAAACGTTGTCGAAGAAACAAAAAACGTTATGTGGTTCAAGCCAAGAAACCAAGAACATAAAGAATTACCCTACTGCATGAGTGAATGAATGTGGAACTATGTTTACATCAGATAAAACACTAAACACTAAATATTGTAATGCACAATATGCAACGCAAATAATTTCAGAATAACAGTCTGATAATTGCTCTCGTTCGTGGGGCAGACAATACCTCCTACTAACACACTAACACACTGCTCACAACACAATAAGTAGCCAGTAGATACTTCATTGTCATTGGTATACTGTGGCGCGTTCACACGAGTGTACAATTCTCGCCAACTTGTACCCTACATGACAACAACCGTCGAGCCACCACTGGTGTCGTAACCTTCGATGTAGCATCTATGCCAAGAAGGGTCATTTTAATAACACTTTGAGCTCTTGTGCTATTTCCTTTGCAAAACTATACTTACAAAACTAGATTCAGTTTCTTGGACGTACTCCATTGCAAAATACGTCCAAGAAACTGAATCTAGTCATGAACTCCCATTGGACAGTTATTTCAAAGATTATACTTACAAAAACTTATTTTATTGCCTTACACACAGATCTGCATCTCTGCTGCATAGCAATTGGCAGCGTGTCTACGTGTTTGTCCCTCATTCCACTGTGCCATCAGAACAAGGTTACTGCTAAGCTATACGTCTGTTATTTGTGGGCAGAACATCAAAATACTAAGAGTTAAAAACATATCATCACTAACCATGGAGCAGAGCTGCAGATATGGACATGAGGCATTTTAACCAGCTGGTGCGAAAATCTAGTGTCCCTAGTTATTGAACGCTATTATTTCTCGCGCATGTTGGGGTACTACTTGAAAATCACATGTGTGGTTTCTCAGTAACCGTATTCTGATTAAAACAGCCAAATTATATACATCTCACCAAAAATACATGATGTCCAATAACTCTGAAACAGAGCTGAAGTAGGAACAGAGACATGATGGCTTGGTTTCTTTCTCTCAAAAATTCTTGGACCTTCTCATAAGGCAATACCACACCATGTTTTCGTCGATATGAAGGACAAGCAGGCGAACCAAAGGAATCCGTTTCCGTCGGAGAACAAAAGATTCTTCTTGGTAGGATTGCCACAACATTGGCTGCTACCTGATATTATAAATGGTTATGGTTGTGTACAAGTGACTTGCCCTTTAACGTGTTGATAGTCATAAAAAGGTGAACAGTCAGCTTGTGTTACCAGGCTACTCATCTACCTGGTGGTGACATCTTGGTGCGCAGCCGTCTTGGCCCAAGATGACGCAGACCAGCCGTCCAGGATCGTTATTCCTACGGCGGGGCTGGCCAGCTCCGAGCAGCCAAACAAGGTGACGTCACACACTCAACCATTATTGGCCAGCGCTAGAATTGAGGAATGGCGATAAATCGCTAAAGCCAAGAGTTAGTCACGAAAATATTTTTAGACAATTTTGTTTCAATGCCTTACGTGCACCTCCGCAAATCTTCTTTATGGTTTCTGGCACTGTGTCTTTTTCAGAGACCTCTTTCATTATTATGATGGCATACATTTGTAATTTGCTAATATAATCCCAAGAAAATCAATAGATAAACATTAAGTCACTGACCATGATGCAGAACTACAGATGTGCACATAAGGCAACAAAACTAACTGGATGGAAAAATATTTTCGCCACAAGATCTTTGTTCTGTTAATCGCAGAGTAATTCGGCTGTTTTCAAATTTTTAATGTTGACTTTCTCTGTTTTCCATTTGTGCGTTCCCATTTGACAGGGACTCGCGGGCAATTATCTTTTGACCATCTCGTATATAAGAAAACGGTATATCGCGAAAATTATTTTTGCCATCATATCCTTGGAAATACTGTAGTTATTTGTAACACATATGATTGGGTGATATACTTCTGATACAACGCATATGTCTGCAGACTAATAACAGGCATCAAATGTTACAAGTGCGGGATTTTTATTGACTCAGTCAAATGGGGTGAGAGCTCCCCATACAAGCGAAAGCCAGTAATTTTTGGCTAAGCTGAAAGTACGTTGAAACCCAGTAAACATTGAAGTTTTCCCGCGATAAATCATCATCTCTAGAAATATATTTGCCTTCCTAACCTGTATTATACTTTACTAGTGATGAGTATAAAAACGTGCTGCGTCATATCCGCAGGTGGTGACGGCATCCACCACGAGGCCAGAGCGAGCCAAGGAGGAACTGAAAGAGCGGGGTCCTCTGGAACCGAAGCCCGTCAACAAGCTGCAGCTGACCATCCTCGACTATCTGCAGGTACCATATATGCAGAGATAGTGGAAAGTTACAAGAATATTTCATGCCCCTGTATTTTGTAAAACTGTGTAGCTGCCTGCACTTTGCATAACTGTAGGATGGTTATACTTATGGGTGCTCGGTACGATATGCTAAACAGCGAGAAACATGTGTACCGTTATTGAACATTATTGAGGGAACGAATGAAGTTAAAGTATACCGTTTTCGGAAGTAGGTGTCATAAAGTCGTATAATTGTCTAAGACATTTGACGTATATAAAAATCTTTTAACTTTGTTAAGAAAAAAATCTGGAAAATAAGCCTTTTTTAATGATTTAGTTAATTGTAGTAGAGTAATGCAGCATGAATAACACATAAAACCATGTCTTAGACTTGTTCCTTATCATGCTGTATAGCATGTTGAAATCTGAACATTTCTGGAATAATTATGATCCTGTAAAAACAGTAATTAAAACTAAATAATTTCAATTTTTTACCCCACGAAAACAGGACCTCTACTTGTGGAGATATGTTGCTTCTATCCCCAGTATCTTGAGTGAACGCGGAGCAGTTATGAGAGGACAAGAAGTGGCAACTCATGTTACCAAAACTGACAGGGATTATCTGCAGCGCCCGATCTATCAGCTAGAGCCAGATTCTCACGAAAATGCCATGAGTCCTACGGTAAAGACGAGTGAGGAGTTATTTTATTCAGTTTTGTTTTTGTGTAGGTTACGAATATTATAACGCATAAAACGAAATTTCAATGTTGTTACTTTTATTTAAAAGACTATATGAAAGCCAGCGATTTCGATTCCTGGGTTAGCATATTCGTAATCTACAGGAACTACTGAATAAAATGATATCTCACTCGTCTTTACCGCATGATTGAAGCCATTTAGTCACTCAGCTGATAGACTAACAAGCCTGTTCCCTTGTCTCAATTGGTTCATTACAAGCTTACGTTTAGAACGTTCTACGTTTTGAGGATACATATATAGAAAATTGCGTACAAGTTATACAATACAAATAATTAAACTGCTCGATGTTGATCTATTTATTCTTCAGTACACCAGTAAGAAAGTACTTTACATGTAAGAATTTCATATTTTGACAGCCAATGCTACCAATATTTTTAACACGCGCCAGATACGTGGCAACCATTTAAAACAACAGGACGTGACCGTATGACCTGATGAAGCAGTAGTGGCAGCCCTGATCAACAAATCGGTTAACTTCCATCGCCGATGTTGAAAGTAGTGTATATTATATATGAAAAACAAGTAAGCATTTTGGAGGAAAAGTAATGTAATAAAACGGCTTCGTAGCCAGCATTAGTCAGTTAACTATTTTATTCTATTCAAATCGCGTAATTTTATAAATAATTTACAAACAACCGCATCGTTATCAGTTGACCTGAAACCAAAGCAAAGCACGGCCATTTGCGAGTGTGAAAAGTTACCGCATTCGCGTGTGTTTGAAATTCTTATAATGTGGTACTGTATTATTCTGTGCATATACTC